>JAZGTK010002126.1:0-25013 GCA_036877625.1 Ambastaia sidthimunki
ACGGCTCTTGCATAGAAACCTCTGAGCTAGCTTCAGGCAGGCGATAACAGGATGACATTACTAACAAATATATAACCCAAAAATTGTTTGCATGACTCACACCATGAATTTGAAAAATGTGCCTGAATGCAAAGTGACAAGGCAATATGTAAAATTTGTCAGTTTCTTTAATTCCAGTGACTTTGCTCAGTATAAGAGACGCCCTTTGAGGAATCTTGTCTGAATTAATCGAGCATTGAAATCTTACAATATAAACTCTTGAGTACGAACAATCCCAGAGCTATACAGCTAATAACTTTCCAGAGACACCACATTCATCTGATACATCCATATTACCAGCTAGCTGTGAAGAACATTCTTTTCTGGTGAATACCTGCTGGAACAGCTAAGCAAAACCTGATTAAACTAGCTCTACACTTGCTTTTATTGCATGCATAATGCACTTTTAATATTCTAATAATGAGGTGCTTGAGAGTTTCTTTAATGTCTTGTATGGGCTGGAAAATTGAAAGCAGGTAACTGTTTATAGCATTAGAAAGCGCCAAGGTCGGGTTAAGTAAATTAGATCTTAATTGTAGTGTTTAGTGAAGCGTTCAGCGCCAGCCCTTTGTCATGAATATCTTACGGGGCCTTTTTGAGTGGCAAGGGGTGTGAGTTACGAGACGAACTAGGACGCAAACTGTGTTTTTGACCTTCATCTGAAGACCGCATAATGACAGTGTCTGTTTTGCGCTCCTTAAATCACTTCGTCAAGGTGTTGTATCTTCTTGTTCCTCAGGGACAGGTTGGTCTGTCAATCAAATGAAGACAGGGATCACATTAATAGGAGATTTGATGTAGCCTGCAGCACAACAGAAAGACACACACACACACACACACACACACATACGTGTCCAGATACAGTAGAAGCAGCTCCTTATAAACAGAGAAACAATTGCTTTCAACTTCAATGCAACAAAATCTGAGGCATACGGCGATGACGCACACATATTGAAGGAGCCAAGACGAAACAGATGTCTGAATAACAAAACACGGTGAAAGACAATTATTTCTTTAGTGATTATAATCTGTGCAGTTATCTCATAATCAGTCTTAGCACGCTTCAAATAAACAAGGCAAAGCAATTATTCAGGCCTTTTATTACCCAGGGGACAAATGAATAAGAATATTACATTTCTCATTTATTGATATGTCAACAACCAACAGATCATAAGTAATATCTGGAGATCTGAATTAAACATTTTTGAGACCAGTTTTAATTAGACAATCAGCTTCCTGTACCGATCGGCCATTCACGCCGGCCTCCTCCTCAGATATAGAGGAAGCAGCGGGAGGTTCGGTTGCCACGGCAGCAGTGCCACGTAAAACAAAGATGGTGGTGTGGTGAGTGTTCAATAGCCGAGAGAACATTTATACAGACCACTAAGTCAAGGCTAAACACATAAAGATTCTTACAGGCCCTGAGTGGAGTAGTTTACTCTAAATCACAGGGGACAGTAATGAAAATTACTATGGTGCCTTTGTTACATCCAATAAGTGAAGTACAAGGTATTTATAGTCCAAGATTCAGTCGTCATTGTGTTTAAGGTTTAAGGTCAAAGTTAATCTCTAAATTGAACTCCTCAACAACAGCATGAGAAATCCCTGATTTTTTACAGTAACCTGATTCATAAGGGCCCCATGCTAACAAGGACTGTTCTCAGAATGTTGGCTAACATTCTCTCAAAGTTCTCTGGAAGTTATCAAAAGCAGTCTTGCAGCAATAACATTAATACAACATATAAAGATGGTTTCTTCAACCAAGTTGTAGTTAGTAAATGAAAAGTATATATTTATATGTATATGTCAGCTTAGATGTCCTTTTTAGCTTTTCATAAGCTAATATAATAAACATTGAGGCAAGAGTAGTGCTCCACATATTCAACGTTGTGGTTTTTATAAAAGCATTTATCTACATTTACATTTATTAATTTGACAGATGTTTTTAATCCTAAGTGACTTACAAATAAGGAACATCAGCAATTTTCCAGCATATACAATCAAATGAAAAGCTTAGTAAACTTAAATAATAAATGTTTTTCAGGCTGGCATCCAGCATAATGAAAAATCAGACCCAGACGGGGCGGGTGGAGGACAATCAAACAGCCGCTTTAGACTCAAGCAAACATACAAAATGTGAAAATGACAAAAGTCTTCTAAAAGAAGGTCTGTTGGAGAAGTAAAAGAGGGTCTTTTAGCGATAAATCTTTGAGGACGCTACTTGACTGAACAGGCCAATAAGATCTTAATCTATTTGTCTCTCTTGAGATGGACTCGGTATTGACAGCTAAGTTAGAAAAGCTGGAACTGCTCTTCAGCCTAAAGAGGTTCAAAGCGTGAATAAAACAGCACTTACACTTTTACCATGAAATTCCTAGATGCCAGTACAGTGTTAGAAAGTTCTGCTGACCAAATAGAATTTCTCTTGCTAAAATCTAACCCATGCTGCTGGCTAACTTGACCCTGTTTTTATTTTCAATACATCCTTTCTTGTGAGCTATACACAAATGGTTGAGTTTTGCGGACTCTTGGGCACCAACCTGAGAATGACCCGCAGTGTTTTTGCGCATGACCCTTGGCTAATAAATCACCAACAGAGAGTTTAGAACCGTGAATTAAAATTTTATAACTATGAGTACAGCTCTGAAAAAAATCACACCCCCCATTATGAGAAGCCCTTCAAGCATTTCCCGAAACAATGTTTTTTTCCATACCAGGTCAAACATTCAGGGCATTGTTCTGCATGTACTCAAGAAAAGGCATTAATATTTAATAAAGTGATGAATAAAAACTTTGTGCCCAAAATTCAAAATTTAGCACTTTCTTTCTGTTTTCTTAATTAAGAGGAAAAAAATGTGATTTAAGTGATTTCTCCCCCCTCAGGCCGCATGTATACATATTCACCGCGGCTGAAAATGAATATTATGATTTTAATAACTTAATATGTCACAGAGAAACCGGTGATTCGAAAATGAATAATTAACAGACTTCTGGGCTTCTGTTTTACCTCATGGGCCAAATTTCTTACAAGCAGAAGGTGAGAGTAACTCTGTACCAGCTGTCTGAGTGAGAGACTGGAACACAATAATGGAAGTAGCAAAACAACCTCTCTGGAGGCTTGATTTTGGCTTCAGCTGTATGAAGCCCAACATGAAAATAAAACAAAAGTGATCCATTACAAAACAAGCGTTTTATGAGTATTATGGGTATATTTGTCTTAAACGCATGCCAGAAAAGCCTCATCTTGGTTACAGGCCCACAGTATTGTGCCAGCTGCTGCAAAATGAGACATCTCAGACATTATTTCAGGGGAAATAACATGTCATCCCCTTTTACCCGGAGGAAGAAATGTCAACGTTTATGACATTAAACTGGGGTGGCAGGTCCAGTGACGTGCTGCAAGTTGTTTTTTTGATGTCTACAAACATTTCTCAAACCCCATTGGAGAGATGCATTATTATGGTCCCTCAGCCAGGGACCAGTTCAGCTCCTCATCATCGCTATTGCATATGTGGAGGTAATACATTTTTAGAACTGGCTGAACAAGATTCAATAACAGGGAAATGAGAAGAGGCGGCGGGTCTGTGACAGTGTGGTAATTCAGCATGACAGGATGCCTCATGTGTCCATGAACTGTTGCTTCAATCTTTGTGTGTGTGGTTCACACCTGTTTAAAGGGACAGTCCCTCCCAAAAAATGACAAATGTGTTATTCCACTCTTATGACGTTCCAAACGTATTTATTTTTTCTTTTGTGGAACACAAAAGGACAGTGTTCACACTGTTTAAATGACAACACACAGGACTTAAAAGCACTACAAAAGTATCATTAAATTAGTCGTTTCTTGTGCACTATATTCCAAACCTTCTAAAGCGTTTTGATAGCTTTGTATAAAAAAAGTTATGGTTTAAGAAAACCATAACTTTTTTTTTAGTTCTTCTTTAGTTTTTCTTTTAGTTCTTTGATAGATTCTTGCTCAATTTTTTTAGACAGACATTCATATTATCAGTTTCTGCTGTTCAGAACTGGTCTGCTGGAAATTATTTTCAGGATTTCAGGACCATCAGAAGTGGATCTTATGTAAACATGGTGTGGTCGCATAACCTGCTAATGTCCTGTCACTGTATCTGTTCACACATAATGCTCGTTCTCTCCATCAGTGAGACATGGATGCAGAAATTACACTGTCACACAGAAAGTGAAGTGACAGAACTTTGAGACAATAACAGAGTGTGAACAGAACAGGAGCACTGATTCACTTCGGGGAGTGTACCGTGTAATTACGCACACTAGCACTGAGGGAAGTGCACTAAAAGTCTGGCAAAGTGTTCACTTTGAGAGAATGTGTCAGAGCGATAAGGTATCACAACAATGCTCCAATACATAATCCAGACCTCCACAGACTGATTTCTGCTCTTGCTTTTTGATCCATGAGAAATACAGAAGTGTTGCATCTCTGTGCCTGTCCCCCGGTGTCAAAATAAATCTTCTCAGTTTCCGAATGGATGTTTAACATCTTCTTGTCTCTCTTGCCGTTTTGCAGGCTGAAATCCCTCTGACCTCAAGATAGTCTTCTGTATGTTCTGAATAAATTTTTTGTTTTCACTTTTGCTTTTCTTAGACTCTTTTGTGTCGAGATGATTTTAATTTTTCTTTCATTTTTAGTAATTCTCTCTCTCTCTCTCTCTCTCTCTCTCTCTCTACAAAAGCTCTGGATGAGCTTCACCAACTCTGTTTATTTAAATATTTGCTTGTTTTATGTGTTTTCATATTTAATTGATACAAAAATAATTACATATGTTTTCTGATTTGGAAAGTGTTCCTTTGTGATCTTTACAACTTATACATCACCTGAAACTAAGATTTAATTTCAAACAATGTAAATGTACATAAGTACAAATGTGTGACTTTTTTTTAAGCAGACCATTGCATTTTCTGCAATATTTCAGCCACCTGTACCGAATCCGTCCATGCGCCTTAACTGCGACGCATCTCGTGAAAGCAACAACGCAGGTCCTGACTAAGAAACAGCTTCCAAACAAGCAAGTGACTCAACATTGGAATTAAAGACCATCTGCTGTGGCTGATTTATCACGCAGGAGCCGAGAGAGAGACAAGAGCAGAATTAGCAATGCAAATACAGGCCAAGGATCAGCTAAAGTACAAGGGAAAGGACATGCTGTGTGATAGTAATAATAAATTTGACTCAGGTTCTGCACCGCATGGGGACTGCAGCCGCTTATGCTGCGGCTCCAGTGACATGCAAGAATATTATTTTTACCTCCGATTTCAACAGTAATAATAGTTTACCTGCATAAATTCTGTTTAACATTAATATTACAAGAGTAATATTACAGTGTGAGCTTTGTTTTGATGCATCTACGTTCCCTTTCTGACACAATCCCATTTATTTAGCTATCCAAATGGCGACGTGCTAATATTATTGTTGTTATTTTACTGTATAAATATAATAATCTTTTTGATAACTAAAGTAGTTATGATGTGTCACACACATCACAATGCTTATATTGACTGAGTCATTGATTTACAACAGGGAAAAAAAGAAAAACGATATTTAACAAGATTAGCTCCCTACTGTGCATTAAAGCAGAATCAAAATGAAGAAATTATACAAGAAAAGTATGTGTTGAAAATAAGGCCATCGTTTGCATGTGTTCTTGGGGAGATCTGAGGTCTCAATGGACGCCTGACTGCTACTGTAAATGAAACAATAGGGAAACAGAAGCCAGGCCTCAGCACGGTAATTCACACAGCCCTCACAGTAGGCATCATCTTTGCTATCTCTCTGCTGATCTTTATTTCCCACACAGCTTTATTAGAAGAATCCAGTTCAATGGCTGCGGCCTGGAATTGCGCGGGGGCGCACTCAGATTTATTTTGCGTTAATTGCAGCTTAGCAGTAAAAAGGAAACACGCGTGCATTGTTGTACTCACAGTATGATAAAAAACTGTGAAAGTAAGACAAGTGAAACTGAATGCTAATTAGGACTACGGTTGAAACTAGAGATTATGCATTACACATGACCTCTTTTAAGAACACCAGCGCTGTTAAAATGCGACCGGTGATCGCATATTTTCTAGCCTGCGAAGAAAACCTGGAAAATACCTCGGTGTAAATTATAGATCTTTGCATTTCTGTTTTACAGAAGTGGCCCTGCTGGTCTGTTGCTATGCTACACTGAATTCCAGCGCTTGATTCCATCAGCATTCAGCTGAGCTCCTGTGATCTGTTTAAATAAAAGAAAATTGCGGTATCAGATTGTGAGTCGTGTTAATGATGTTTTATGCTGTTTTTGTACAATATCCTGGAAGTTCAAACTCAACAAGTAACTATTGTTTTTTTTTGCTTTAATTTATTGTTTAATACTAACGTTTCTTATTTATATTTCCAGCAACATTAATGATTTAGGATATTAATTTTTGGAGAAGGATCAGACATTTTTAGGTTTGATTCGAACTGTTCTTCCGTGCTTAAGTATGATTGACAGGATCGTGATGTTTCCCGGCATTGAAGGTACTATGAAACAAAAGCCTCCGTAGTCTTTTAATACAAAGCCTCTGCCAAAAGCTATCAGCTATCAGAAGTGTTATTATAGTCATTTACAACTTATACTGTCGACTTGTCTCACCTTTTCAAAGGCATTTTTACTACTTTTTTGTCAAATTTAATATACAGCACGTCTCTCGGCAAAGACGTGTCAGAACAAATAATCTGGCCAAGACAAATGTAAATAAACAAAACATGTCACAGATGCTTCTAATCATGTCTTGTGTTGATGTGCCAACAATTGCTTTTCGACTCAAATATCAAATAATCCACAACGCTTTAATGCCACTTGGCTTCAAAATTCGAGCGCATTATTTTCCACAGGTTCACTTTCAGGAGCGTAACGTCTACTGACAGCCAGCAGAAATAATGTGAGTGAAACCAGTTGCCAGAGCATATAATAATTAAGGGAATGATGTGGGAGTTGATGACTTGTGGGCCTGTCTTTCATAAGATTCCACAGATTAGGTCAGCAGATCTGAGGACCAGCTCTGGACTGGGCGGCGCTGTGCCGTCATCAAAACCTGGCTTCATTATGGCTCAGTAGCTGCTTAACCACTGTTCTGTGCTGTGCAATCAACATGCTAATGAAGCCTCCCTAGCAGTTTTCTCAGCCGTGGGGGACAGGACACAGGCTAACGCGAGCAGGCCTCCTCTGGCTTCACATAATGCTGATTACAACTGCTATACTTAGAATGGGCAGTGCACTGCCAAACTGAAATGAGGTATGAAGACTCCATATATGCATGGTAATTTAGGCTTGGGTCTTGCCAATCAAACTGCAACATATAAACATAAGTTTATAATTAAAATATGTTTATAAAAGTTAGACATTTTCAGGGTATTAGTATAAAATTAGCTTTCTTTTTAAGGTATTGGTATAAAACTAATTGTAGTTGCTATGACCTTTTGTAATGTATTTGTTTTGTGTCTTTTATTTTGAAGATTAGTTTTGTAGTTCTTGTCCTTAGACCTGGTAGTTTCCTGTTCCTGTTATGTGTTTTGTTTCATTTGGTTTCCTGTTACGTGTTTTGTTTCCATTGGTTTCCTTGTTCTATGTGTCATGTTCCTATTGGTTGATTAGCTTAATTGTGGCCAGGTGTTCCTCATTTCCCTTGAGTGTCATGTGTATTTATAGCCTTCATGGTTCACTTGTTAAGTCTTTGTTCATGCTGTGTAAATAACCCTATGACATCATAAAAATCCAGACTGCTCTTAATACTGAGCAAATATACCAACATATAAATAATTATAATCATCTGAAGGTGTTTAACCCAATATTTTGTGTAAAAGAGATTTGCAAGATTCTAAAGGAATCTTAACTTTTTTTTTTTTTTAAAGAATAGAAACACATAATATTCCACAAAAATTTGGATGCTATGTATGAGGAATTTTAAATTCACATCCAAATCTAAACTCCTGCACCACAGTAATTCCTGGAGGAATCCTTGTAAATGTCAATGATGCCCTTTTGGAAACTCCCATAGCATGTTTATGAAAGATTAATGATGTCATTTGCAAGTAATAGGTGATGTTTAGGCAGCATTAGAATAATGAAGTTCTCACCCACGTGTAATGTTGATTAATTAATCATCACAGTGTAATTCAGTTACATGACTGTCCAAATTGACCTGTAAATTCTTGGAGACAATAAAATAAATGAGATGGTATCTTCTGAATTCTTATAAGGGGTCAGGGTGTCTTGTCATTCATTATACATGGTTTTCAGTCATGCATTATGGATGTTCAGTATTGTGCTTTTGATGAACCCATATAATTTCCCTCTGAGGGAGTTTCTTTGTCTGTGGTGTTTAATATAAACAATACAACACCAACAACGGTACCGTTGTACTAAATAACAGCACAGCTGGCCAAGCACTCGTGCAGAACAGTTTTGTGAACAAGTAACTTGCCTTTTAGACAAAATATTACCAGTTAGTTTGTGTTTTTATTTACTCTGCTAACAAAAATAGTTCCAAAGAAAGTCGAAACAAGATCAACTATTGTTTATCACAAAACAGTCATGAACAGTCTGTGAAAAAAACCAAACACAGTCAAGCAGGATACAAGCAGTGAAAAATCCTAGCACTGTTACTGACACAACATAATCACTCTTGGAATGCTGCTAGTCCAATCAGATTAGAGGATCAAAACTAACTGCTGTATAAATAAAAAAAAAATTGTAACTATACTGGATTAATCTAGACTCATGAGCCGAAACAAAATATAATGTGGATTTTTACAGATTATCTTTCCCTTGAAATCTTCCAACAATTCACTTTTGCTTAAAAAAAGTTTCTAGCTCCTGTTGGTTTAGACATGACAGATTCTTAGAGTTCAGACGCTCAGAATCGCTGAACTGTTACTTAACAGATTTTGAGAAATGAACGTTTCACGCTCGGGTAAACAGAGCAAGAATCATTTGACCTGCAGTAATGTTGCTACAAATCAACTAAAAATCAAGTCTGTTAAGAGTGAGCATGTTCCTGGACTGAAGTGTCAGAGCAATGTAAAGTAACTTGCAAACACAATGAGAACATTGAAAAGCTGTAGAATTTGTCCTCAATCATTGGCTCCTTCATCATTCTTGTGTTCAATGCATAACAAAGAAAAGAATCGAAACATTGGTAGACAGTGAAAGCCAATGTTGACTTTTCGAGTAGGCCTCATTGAGTTTGATTGTCAGCCAGCTTTAAACGTGTGGTTGATGGAACAGAAATTAAATGAGTGTTGACTGCTGGAGATTGGAGATGGTTAGATGACAGATTCTGTGTTTTCAACCCACACCTTGCTAAAACGGTCGTTTCCGATCGTAAATTATGGGGCTAAAAAACAACGGTTGCTGATTGCTGTAGTTCTGGGAAAAATATTTTCCAGCCTTTCACTGGAATCGAATGCACTCAAAACAACAAGGTATTTTTTTTAAAGCCTTCAGAAAACCTTCCAATATTATTCTGGGTAATTAGAAAAGTGTGAGTTCAGGTCAATGCATTTATCATTTTTTAAATGCTGCATTTTAAATTATTTTGGTTTCTCACAAGCAAGGTCAGAAAACAGGTGACCTGTTAAAAAAAAAACTGCACACTTTTAATGCTTATTTACATTTTATGCCTAAAAAAGTAATATAAACAGCATTAAAAAAACACATTATTTGGCTTTAAAAAGAAAGAGGCTGAAGATATCACTTATGCTAGTTTAGGCAGAGCTCAGCTGTCCCTGTTTGTCTATCAGTCAGTGTTTGTGTGCAGTCTGTTTATTTTAATTACCAGTGGTGAAGTGTGTAAAGGCTTGATTGCTTTCACACCGAAAACACAACTGATTAAAGGAAGCCAGTGTGCTTTTGATAGATCTACACTATCGGATTTTGATTCATGCCATCGGCCGGGCTTTAAGTGGTGTCTTTTATGTGCTTGGGGTAAATAGTTTGTTTACTAATGAACGCCAACTTTGGCAAGACACTCTATCCAATCAAACACTGCTGTCAAATAAAACCACTGCAGCGGACAGACATGGAGATGGTTCCAATGAGAGGAAATTAAACATCAATGCAGTACAGTGGGTTTAAATCATTTGCTCAGGAGACTTCAGTCACAACACACAAGTCTGGAGACAGGAATAGAGCGTTTGTTGGTTTTATCTAATGACTTCACTCTTCTTTTTGCCAAAGAGAATTACTGGATACCTTTTTCATTTGGAGTTGCTTTTTTCATTGACTTAACTGGACCAGACATAAAACATCCCGTACAGCCATTAATACTGTTAGTGAAGCACAAGATGTATTTTAATCCTACTAAAATGTTAGAATCACTGGCTATCATAAAGCCAAGCTAAATCTAATTCAGCACACATTTGTTTTGCTAATTAAAAGGTTTTATCTAAAATAAAGCTTGAAATATGAGAAGTTCGGTTAAAATAATGTTTACTTACATGATGTAAGTCTATATTATTGTTCTTGAAAAAGCAATTTTAGTCAACTAGTAACGAATCTAGCGACTTTCTGGACAAACTTCTTTTATTAGGTAGTAATTTGTTACTTAGGCAAAGGCTGTGTGCTGTCTGAGAAAAAAAGACACTTTTTGTTGCTTTTAAATTTCCCTTTGAGTGATGATGTAAATAAAGCCAAAATTACAACACAGCCACTGTTGTGATTTTGTCATCTGGCATCACAGTTATAAATCAGGACTTTAGCAGCGCAGTGAAAGTGACTTCTGGTTAACATGTAGTTTAATGGGTCGTTTTCAGCCACTGTTTCATACTCATTGTCTTATAAGCAAATGTTTAAATGACATCAGCTTTATTAAGCACTCGTTTGGATCATATATAAACCCAGAGATTAGTAGAGACACTAAATACAATGCAAATCCAATGTGATAGTGCCATGAATACATTATTATAGTACAAAATCTTGCCACATTTCCAGCAGGCTTTAGTTGCTTGCCATTGAAAAAAAGGCCTCAACGGTGTCTTAATTTAATGTGACCGTCAGAGAGTGTCTATCGTTTGCGTACCAAATTAATTGATACAGTACAGCCAATTGAGCTAATCCATCCTGTTACTAACAACCACCCACGAGTGACATGTAGCAACATGTTTTCGAACGCTATCCATCGTGCTTAGCCTGCAGACGAGTGTGTGTCAGAGAAATGACAAAAGACATTTGTCAGAATAATAAGGGTGACGTTTATTTGTCAGGCCGCAGGCAGGGTGAGCTGCAGACTGATCATGGACACCCAGCAAGCAAGCTCTCTAAATATTCCCTCAGCACACACAAAGATCTGTCTCCTGGCCAGGGAAAAGTGCCCTAATGCTGGCCTCCACACTTCCAATGAGCCCAAGCACTTGTGATTCATTGGAACAATTACAGTGGAGTGTGTTATGTGGGTTTAATTTATCTGTAAAAAAGAGAGAAAACTAATAAACTGTAAGTTATTTGAAGTAATAACAGCACTGTATGTTTTACATCGAGGGAAAAAACTGCCTTTTCAGCTGTATCCTTGATAAGATTTACCTCAGGAGCGCAGCACAGCGACAAGCCTTAAAAAAACTGCAGAAAATACCAAAGCCCTTCGCTTGTAACTAATTGACTAAGATCTGAGTTGGTTATTTGCATTTGTAGTTTTGTTTATTATCTGTCCTCGGCTTTCTCATTAGGGCCAATCGACTCTGACTCTGCCACTGTTATTGTGCCTCCGTCACATAGGGCTGCTATAAATTAGCAATATTTTCTCTCCGGGTTTGGAAGCATGCAACACCCAGCACAGCATCTGCCAACTTTGAATTAGTTTGGAAAAACTACCTTTTAACAAGAAAAGAAAATGATTAACATAACTCAATATGGCAATTAAGATAGAAGAAAGGGCAGGGAGGCTGCTGACGTCCCCGTGAGTCCTGAGGGAGAGTGAGCTCCAGCATGTTGATGTGTCTCTCCAGGATGAGCCAGTTCAGCTCATCTCCAATTAGCTGTGAATGTCCCCATGATTAAAACCAGCCCAACAGTCCCCAACCCCTCATTATCCCGACCCCACAATTTTACACATTGCTCGCAATGCACTTATCTCTCTCCAGATATACGGCTGACTTTTAATTACCTCGCCCACAACGGTGCCACCCGTTGATAAGTTTGAAGGACAGCCGACTCTGGGGTTTACAGCAAAAGAGCAGAAAGAGCAGGAGAAAACAGAGAAGGCAAGAGGTACGGTTTGAAATGCAGGAGAAGAGGGAGATGTGTCGCTCTCTGACAGAACGTCATGGTTTCAAGGCAGACATTTCATTGCATTCGCGGTCTGTGATGTTTGAGTTCAAGCCTTTTGTCTCTAGTTCCATCCCGCCGTGTGGTCTCTGAGGTTACGGTGACAGAGTTTGCCAGAGTGTATATAAAAGTTAGCAGTGCTGCATGCAAACTTACCAAGGTCCAGCCTCTCATCATGTGACTTGACTGAAGGACATTCTCCTCCCAGAGGCATTTGAAAGCTACATCACTGGTTCCTCTTGAACACTGTCATGTTCTTACTGTCTGCTGTGATTAGAATATATGATGTTTTTTAAAGCATTACTTCCATTGGTTCAGTAAGTCCCTATATGGAGTCAATATTGTTCAGAGCAAACACACATTTTATCTTATGAATGCATTAAAGCTTTCATTTGCATTTAGAATTCATTGTTTTATAATGAAAATCTTGTTTCTAGTGATTGTAGTAATACATGATTGTATGATGGTTCATGTGATTGTTTTAAATGTTATCATTGTTACATTTTACACAGCCTCCTAATCTGATTGGACGAGTGGCATATCACTCCAGTTGCTTGCACTGTTCCAGACAGGCTGTTGCTCGGCGACACACAACAGTTCATGCTATGTTCATTTGGAACCTTTTCATTTCAGCATGAGTAACTTAATATTAACTTCTTGTTTATGAAACTGTTGTATGAAAGCAATATCACACAATATTGATATTGGACTAATTCCCTTCAGCCAAATCACAGCACAACAGAACTCATTTGATATTGCTTTAAATATAAACGCTCACAGTGCATTCAAGCTATACATCTGTTAATCAGCCTTTGTGTTTCCTGGTAATCGAACCCACAACCTTTGTTCTGCTAATGCAATGCTTTACCAATTGAGCTACAGGAACATCTGCTGTAGAAGTGATATATTGTGTCATATTGTGTATATTGTGTCAATGTTATAGTATTTTAAAATATATACAAGTATGTGATGTTTTTATATCTGTATAATCCATACACAGAGATATATATGAATGTATATAAAGGCTGATCTCTTAGTCACCCCGTTTGACCACTTTGACCAAGACAAAGAAAATGTCACCAGATCGCAAATGTGATTTGGACAGTATCAGTGACAGCCCTGCTCAGCCTAATCACCAAGACAAAAGGTGGGAATGAAGCAACAATAGCATAAGGGAATTAAACTGGGGTTATCTGTGTGGATTGTGTGATACACAAGCAAAAGTGTGCCTGGGTGTGAAATGCCATCGTGTTTGTTGAGCCGTGAAATCAGTAGCATGACATTTTAACCTTTGTGATTTCAGAAGAATACGCTTGAGGTTTCCGATTCATGGAAGATTCACTTTAAGCAGCACAGAAGATCCAAACACAGCTATAACATCTCCCACCCTTATCTCCTCAAGTTCACAGCTGCTCCTGCAACACATTTTAACTTTTACAGCTGTTGACCAGTGTGTGTGCAGGCATCCAGTTTAATCACGTGCATGTGCGTCTGTGAAGAATCACACTTTGATGCCGTGACTGCCTCAAATTGCCCGAGTAACTTTCTCAGTAGTTACTGTTTGGGAGTAAGTCTTACATCTTGGGAGGCTGCTGAGTGTTACACTGTCAGTTGAGACATCCTGGACCCAGTTTTTTGCAGTGTATGAGTGATGACAGCTGTCAATGTGAGATATCTTTCACTATTTCTGGAAACGTTATGGTTTTCATTTATTTAAATGGCAAGTGTTTTATCATTTGCAACCTGCAGAAAGTCCTGCTGTATTAAGAATCACATGAATTGGTTTGGTGACCAATCATATCAGTCATATCACACGGTCGGCCGTCTGATTTGCCGTGTTCCTCACAGCACGTGTGCTTAGGAGCCTATTAATCCATGTAAAACACAGCAGAGGCCACAGGCTGTCAAGCCCGTCATGTTCATGCGTGACTTACGACACACAGGAAACTGCAGCAAGCACATTTTCTTAATTAAACCAGAGAGGAGAATATGGGTAAAGACAGTTATTACCGCTCCTCCTATTAATTGGAATGACACATAAATTGATCTGAAGGTAATTATTTTTCTCTAAACCATCAATGGTAACAAAATGTCCCCATGTTAATTCTGAGGAGCTCCTCAGCACATATCTAAAAAGAGGGACATTTTTTGCTGCACTAACAAGGTAGTCACATTAACCGAGATGTTATGTGGTCTCATCATTCTGAAGATCGTGAATCATACTGTTAGTCAGTGTGTAAGAGTATTAGGGCCTTACAACCCTCGGATCAGAACTATTCTCCAGTATAAAGAAGATTTTTTTTTGTGGTTTCACGTCTTTCCACCAACATTAGTGCTTGAGATTTATAGACCCTGATTTACATACAAATGCCAAAAGGCAGCTGAGGTAGAGGAACCTTCAGTTCTGCTTCCTGGAGTGATGATGGTAAAATCTGAATGGATTTGTACCGAACATAAACTATCACACTAAAGGCTTGTCTCTGCTGTGCAAGGTTAGCAGTATTTACTGTTTATTTTATACATTTAAAATACACGTTTAATTGACAACGGTGAAATCCGAGGCAGAAATGACTTTTTAAAAGTGTCACAATTAGGGGCCGTGTGCCATTTTCAAAATGACAGTGTGGCAGAAGGCCAGTGATATAAGTGCCAACAGCTCAATGCCGAGTGTTATACCGCTAAACCGTATTTAAATAAAACACTGCATGAAATTCAGCAGCGTGTCATATATTCTGACGAGAGCTTGGAACACAGAACGTATTACTGAGGCACTAAACAGTCTGTAGTTTGTTTTGTACAACAACATCTTTTTATTGGCAAATACAGCAACTAACTTTTTAACTCTTTTGCTGTGTTGCTGTGAATTGATAAAAGTGCTTTTAGTTTATAAATAATGATGTCATATTATAAGCCAGTAAAAATAAAGAAAACTCAAGCATTATCACATGAGCAAGAGTGCCATTGATTTAATAGCATTTAATAGCATAAACAGATTTATAAACAGGAAGTTAATATCAGTTAACACATTTTAAGAAGAAACAGGACTAACAGACTGACCCAAACACATTCCAGAAATGTTTCAGTGGTGATATAAGAAACATGAGCATTCTTGAGATGCCACTTGTCCAATCAAATTAGAGGTTGGAAATAACTGTTGTATTATCAGATATGTCTGCAGACATTTCTGCAGGGTGTGTAGGTATGGTTGCATTGGATGTTTCTGGAACATTGTATTAAAGTGTAGGAACAGAACAAAAAAAGGCTTTGAAGCTCGATGGGACCCTGTTTCATAAATAACGTGAAATCTGCATACATCATCTGTGAGAGAGATGCAGTAGGTGGGAGAAGATGACTGAGAGACAGTCAACCCAACAGAGGACCTTCACATCCCAGGAGCTCAACCTGAGACAAATGTCAAGTAGGAAACTTATGTGACACTGTTGAGTTGAGGAGTTTCAGAGAATGACACACACATACACACACATTGCAATAAATTTACTTTTTGCATCTCCCTACTGGGTGAAATAAAGAAATTCAGCTCCTTATTGCTCATTGCCTTCTGTCACACACCGCAATGTTCGCAACAGGTGTTTTAATGTGCCTAACCAAACAACATTATTATGGCCAACTAAAAACACATCTGTTCTTTTGATTCTTGAGTACTGGGACAAGACAGGCTGCAGAACTGAAAAAATTAACATCATGTATCAAGGAATTATTTCTATTTAACATTCACCTACATTTTTCTTTTTGCACTTGCTTTTGTTATGTAGACTGTTAGTTTCTGTTTTGTTTCTGATTGTTCTCACCTGTGTCTATAGCCTCATTAATTCCTATTCGTGCATTGTAGCTCTTGTGTTTTCTGTGTTTATTGTTAACTATTGTCCTCATTGTAACCTGCATTGGGCATTGAGTCTCTGTTTGATTGTTTCTTATTTGCAATGCTTTCTGTTTTTCTAACTATTAAACTGCATTTGGATCCTAATCCTTGCTGTCTGAGACTGAGTTCTGAGTTTGTTCCTGTGTGTTGCATATCACGTACATCATATACAAAAATTGATAATATTGACAAAAATATTATAATATTGACAAATCAAGCATTCACTTTCCTAAATAAAATATGCTGAGTTGGGATCTAAAGACAGATTGGTGAAAGATAATGTTATCATTTTAATGAAATAAAGAGAAAATGAAATGGTACATTTGTGTTAAAACATTCTAGTGATCAGCACAGTTTAATTTAAAATGTTACAGTTTTATCGTGGGGCTTTTGTGTCCCATATGTCACAAATCAGTGCTTTAACTCCACACAGGCCATGAAATTTTAATGTAAATGAGTTTCTTAAATCGTATACAGAACAATGTTACACAAAAGTGGCCTCCACTGGGACAAACCAAACACAGAGTCTTTGTTCATTTGATCCATCTTTTGCCCTGCAGGCATATACACAATACATATGTAAGAAATAACGTTCAGTCAGCTGGTTGTTATGGCAAAATAAACCCAGACAGGGTGATCTGGACCCGACAGAGAGCAGAAGAGTCTTGTATAACCCTGAAGGGTTTATGTTGTGATGAGCAGCTGACTGTACACTGTGCCGCTTATTAGACAGATACCTGCCACCTAAAGTAAATAATTGGACACATATTGGTTTGACATTAAATATTTTATTAGTCATTATTTTATTATGTGAAACAATTAAGTAGCACAAGCACAGAACATCGGGTGAGCAGTCTGATGTCGCTTAATCCTCGGATGTGCCATGGTGATTGGATAATATCAGACTGCTGGATGTGTGATTGACCAATCAGAGCACCCGAAAAATCCATCTATGTAAATAAAAAATGATGACAAGATTTTTATTTTTGTGTGTAGACCTCTACAATGTAAAAAAATATACTTTATCTAACCCTTTAAAATGCTATGGCTGATGTAACCTGTCATATTAAATAAAATTCAGACCAGAATAAAACTACTTGCAATATACAGTAAAGTATGTTTTAGGTTACCTGACACAGCATTTTCACAGTGTACTGCTGTTTAATGCTGTGCATATAAACTGGTTTCACACAAGTTTGGTGGAGCATTACTCATGAAGTCATACTCTGAGTCATGATTGCTTCTAATCGTGGACAGTTTACACCCAAAGAGGTCCATCTGATTACACCTTAGCAAAAACCTGCCTTAATTAATTAGTGCTCACGCCTGTGTGTCCTCACTCTCGTACACACTTACATCTGTACACACACATGCAGGGTTCATCTGTTCCCAGCTTAATTAATCGCAATAACTCCCTCACGCTGCACCTGTCTGCTCGACTGCTTCTACAGTTGCGTCTGAAGCTATCTAAGATGCCCAAGAACTGTGCCACTTGCAACTTAGACACAAAATGTCCTATGAGAACTTGAAGTGCTACTGTGCAGAAAAAGGCAACAGGTAACTGCCATTAACATTTGATTTCTGTGTGCTTATGTCTTGAACACTTTAAAATACAGTTCTGTGGCGGCATTCAGCCAGTCAGCATATACTTACGTCCCTGACAGTTCCTGGTGTGCTGTGTTAGACACTACTCTGAAGTAGGAGCCAATTTAGTTCCTCTAAAAGTCATTCCTAGAACTAAAATTATTTCTACATTTTCTGGTGCAATCATGTCAAAAAGTCAAAAAGGAACTTCTGACAATAGTTCTAGGAACTACAATAAAGTTCCTGCTGGGCAAAAGCCCCTTTCCCTAAGAAAGAAAAGTTCTGTAACAATGGTTTGCACGTAATGTGTAATCAAGGATTTTTATTTTTCTTAGATTCTTTCAAATCAAATACAAAGCACACTGTAAGATATATATTTTTTTTAAATTCAATGTAAAATCATAGTACAGTATGTTTGTTGAACACTTAGAGAACTTATATGTATGCCATGCTACAATCTTTTTTAAACAGTTTAGCCACGATAAGCTGCCAATGGATGTAAGTCAAACTATTATCTTGCTACACAAGCCTAAACAAAAACATTGTGGCAAACAGCAGAGTTTAACTAAACATTTATTTTACAACAAATAAAAATAAATAAAATGGTGCTGAGATTGCTAGGAAGTCAGTGACTCAGTTTATTGAACCCAAATCACTTCTAAGCAATTTCAGAGTGAGAAGTTTCCAGTGTTTGATATTCTTGCTTGTCTGTTCCTCTGATTGCTGATATATTGACTTCCTAATGCATCAATGTAGCATTTTGTCACACCTCTCGGCGACTAACTCGCTACCAAAGAAGCAATTTTAAACGCAGCGTATCTATTTTTACGTTACTTATGATGTCATCAGCAGCGTTGCTAATGTTAATTGGCTGCTTCCCAACACTGTTGGACGCTCCAGTGTTTTTTGTCTGGCATTGTGTATCTACTGTATATAAATCAGGTATATAACAATGGGACATTACGTCACACATTTAAAGACTCAGCGTTTGGCAAGGCCGAAGTTACTAGCACTTTCTGTTTGACATTGACCAAGATTAATTTGTTCTCCTGACTTCAGCAACACTTCTCCTGAGATGACTGAAGAGTCCACTAAAGTCTGCAGTGATGTTGTGCAGTGCCTGAGTTGCAAGAAGAGTCTTAATTACCTCGGCACTTCATCCACTGAAACTCCTTGCTGTAGGGGAGGGCCGCTCAATGATGGCCCACTCTTAAATCCACCCTCCTTTGTTGAAAGCGGGCAGCAGGGGGAGGTTGATTAAAAAAGCCAGTAAGGTGGACAGCAACGCGTTTAATGAGGCGCCTGAAGTAAAATAGAGATTTTAGTGAAGGTTTAATTTTTCAAATGGGAATGCGAGAAAACTCTTCCCTCTTCATATCATTATACAGAGATTGTTTAACTTGGCTGCCTCCCTTCATTTATTAATGCTCCTCATTAGGAAATGTCGATGATGAATTCTTACTAATTTCTTGTCTTCTTGCCCTTTGTGTTAGATCGCACTGTTCAGCAAATATAGTTTTGATGATGTTACCCCATGTGACCTCTGAGAGAATTAGTTAACAAATTGGTCCTCGTAAATTGAATTGTAATACAATATGTACAGAAGAACAACTTACGTTAGCCCCAATTATGCCCTCAAAATCAGTATTATTTACATTTTTAATTAAGATTTTACAAAAAAATTGCAGACCAAAATTAAAATGAATTATGAAGATTACAACCAAAATACATGAGAAACAAATAAAATGATGATTTTGTATTTAAAGCCTCACTGAAGTGTTTTGAAATGTGCAGCTTTCGATGCATTGACAATTTCTACTGAAACAAGAAGTTAGGGCGGGACATATTTTTGAATGGCAAGTATGCGGAACCAGTGAGGACGCTTTGAACTCCAGAGAGCATCTGATTGGTTAGAAAAATTTGATGAGAAGCTGCAGTACCTCACAGATGAAATCTAACATATTTATACTAAAAGCCAAAGAAAGAACTTCAAATTTTGATTTCATGGCAACTTTAGGATGGCAGCACACACTCACACATCTGTTTTTGTTTGATTTGCACTTACTTTCATTTTATTTTTATATATAATCTGTATTTGTTTTCCACCATTTCTATTTATGACCTGTAACACTGCTGTGGTAAATAGTGTATTCCTGCATGCTAAAGATTTGCACCAAGGCTTCCCAGGAAACTACATATTCATTTTCCTCTCTGCCCTGCCAAGAAAATGACAATGAAACTGACTTGACTTTGAAGTAAATGAGAAAAACAAGACAGTCTTTATGCAGAGGTAACACTTCATATTTTGAACCAGAAACATAAGGCCTTTTTAATCTGTGATTTAATATAAAATAAACTCTTTGAGTTTCGCAAACCCCGGTGGTCTTTCGCAGCTTCCCTCGGCTGAAATCTGGGCTGTTGTTTTCCAGATGCACCCTTTCACTCGCTCTGTTTCTTTGTTTTCACTTTTCCCTTTTCAATAAAAAATGTTTTCTTCATCAGCAACTCTGATTGAATCATGTTCAGCTCCAATAACCAAGCAGAAAGCGTGATGGTGGAATGACTAGAGGGGAGGGGGGGGGTTGGTGGGGGTAAATGCTGGTGGGAGTTATAGAGAGACAAGTGAAAAAGGAGAATGGGTTTAATGGAGGCTGAAGAGATCCACGTGAATCTGGTTCAAACATTTGCTTTTAGCCAGTATTCTCCACAGACCATGTTCATGGTTGGTATTATGACCCTTTCAAGTCAGAACGATACACATGTTTATAGGGTCCAAAACATTTTGTAATTGCATGACTCAAACCAGTTTTGGAGGTAAGTGAACCACCTTGTAGTGTAAACACTAATTTGATCTGAAGCTTTCTGGATAAAACAGTGAAGGGCTGATTACATTACTGTCAATCAACCACTTATACAAGGGTTTTAATCTTGCTTCTTACATGTAGCATAATTATACGATCTAACAGATACTTTGGGCTTTAATACCAGGTGTAAACTAGGCCCTAGATCTGGATTACTCGTCTGCATATCAGTTTCTTTAAATCAGATTAACTATAAATGGCCAAACTCAGTTTAAAATTACTCCCTGTCTCGGAGGTTAGAAAAAACTCGTGTTGTATAATACATGACATGAAAGGTTAAGGAAATGGTTAAATCTAACTCTAAAAACGAACAGATGCAAGTGTTTAAATCAGTCCTAAACTCAAGAGTAAAGATCTGGCAGATAACTATTCTAGCTTGTGTCCAATAAACCATTAAATTGCATGGCCTATGAAATGGCAGCACGGCCTCCCACACGATGACCCAACATTTCTAAGAGTACAAAGACACTTTTTGTCCCCTAGCGGACGCCTTGCACTGACCAAGTGAAGCATAAAACACTTTCTCCCCCAGTTGTATCAGATGTCTAAATTATAATAAGGCCCATTCATCAAACAAACTTCAACCATCAGAAATGGAAGGAATATGCGCCACTCCTGCAGACAGTGTTATTATTACTGACCTGCATTACCTTGGCAACTTTCTCACTCTCGCTAATAATAGCTATGAGCTAATTGGGCTAAATTTGTGCAATGAAAACATCATTACTAGTGTGTCATCACTTGTGGCTCTTTCTGCCACAGTGGAAACATTTAATAAACAATGAAATGACAGCCATGATCTTATCCATCTGTCTGTCTGTCTGTCTCTCTCTCTCTCTCTCTTTCTCTCTCTCTATATATATATATGTATGTATATATACACACACAATGTTTATATTTCAGGTTACATTTGCATCTATGGCATGTCGTTGACTATCATTTTGATATGATGATCATTTTGATCATTTTGCTCTTTCATATGTCAAAACAAACAGGAAATGCATTTACAGTAATGCACTTGCAATAAAAAGCCTAACAGACAAGTGCGCCACAGGGTTTAAAAGCAGAAATGTGATGCTTATACATTCGCCTAAGCACATGAATAGTTGAAGTAAACATGAATCAAAACTGACCCTTCTGAAGCATTTCAGTCACAAAATGGGGTTCACTGGTTCATTGTTCCTGTATTAAAGTGTGAAAGACAGTATAAGTAAATGCTCGCTTGTCACATACAAGGCATGCAACATTCTGTAGGTCAGAGATGTTATATATGCAGGTTATATAAATACATGCAGATTGCTAAACTTAAACAATGATGAATAACATGTTTAATATTAGCCCTTCATTGCAGCTTTTGAAACGTTTGGCTTGCAGACACAATGAAGGATGGTGAGTTTTTCTATCCAAGCACAAGGACATGGTGTTTCATTCTCTTGCAGCTTCTCCTCCTCTGCTCTGACCAAAAAGTTTGGTTCAGATCAAATAGGGGATGGTCCCTAGTGTCTACCCCCATCTGCTCCTCTTCACAGAGGAAGGGAGGATCACCTGTCTTCCCAGTGTGTGCACCTGCTCCCCGGTCTACCTCTCCATCCTCTTCTTCATCAGATCTCCAGCTTCCCCTTCATCATCTCCTTGTCTGCTTGGTTTTTTCATGTTTTCGTTCTGTCAAGCTTCCACTTGTCTCTCTGCTCTGCTGTGTGATCTAAAACTGTTCTAAAGATACATTCATTCCTTGTACCTGAACATCTGATCAACAATTGTACAGCGCAGCATCTCTGAGCTTTGAGCACTTATCTTTGACCAAAAAGAGGCTAACATGAAGAAATATATATCTGTAACTAATGCTTCTTATAAACTTTCAGAAACAGTGTGAAGCAATTTGTCGTTTCTTTAGCACAATAAACATTTTTCTAAACTAAACAAATATACTAGATCTTGTGTTTTCAAATCGGTCCTCGAGGACCCCTTGTCTACCTCATCTGACACACCTGATTCAACTTATTAGCTCATTAGCAGAGAACACTAGCATCTAAACTGTTGGTGTCAGATAAGTACACACAATTTGTAGGACTAGGGGTGCAGGACAGGTTTAAAAACCCGTGTACTAGAAATATTCTTTGGTCAAGCTCGGTTACTTTATTATTTATAAACCCAAGCATAACCAAAAAACATGTTTTGTTTACTGGAGAATGTTTACTGAAATTAGGGAGGAAAAAACACCACAAAATGCCAAGAATATTTCTTAATAAATTGCCAGTTTTTCTATATTAGAATGAGCACGTGGGGAGGCAACATTCACAGCAACAACTCTTTAAACAAAGTACATTTAAAACAAAGCCTGGTGCTTAATGTCAACGGCATGGGGTCAAATCCCACAGAACGCATGTGCTCATAAAATGTATTGATTAAACTTCTTTGGATAAAAGCAGCTGGTAAATGAAAAAATAAAAACTGAACCCCTATATTCAGTTAATTAAAATAACACTTTCTTACGTGATTAACATTTATAATATTTAATTTATACTATAGTCAATACATTAAAGCGTATATGATCCACAGGAACATATGCATGACTGCATAATAGAAAATAACCCACATATGTTTGTTGTTTCCAAATAAATGTATGAACTGAAAAACAAACCAAAAAGCCCTTTTCTACCTGCTGATTTAATAACATTCACCGGGTCCTTGTTTCACTCTCAGCAGCAGTTAACTGCTCTTATTTTTATACATCTCCTTCTTTTAAAAGTTTACAATACATAGTAGGGTTGACAGGGAGAGGTGTGGAAAAAGACAACAGAGGGAAGCCACGCTTTGATGTTGTTTTGCACATGGCTGCACCACCCCATTATTTGAATATCACACAGTGCACAGTCTGAGTCTGGCCACTTTCTTTCTCTCTCCTGAAGCTTTTGTGTGTGAGCAATTAAAGAATGTGCCACAAAGGCTTGTGTTTGTTAATGACACCTTGCATTTACCGAGCTGTCAGTTCTTTGTCACCGCCGAGAATTAGTTTCTTGCGTCGCATATATTTTACATAAACTTAACGCAACAATGCAAATGATCTGAAGGGGAGGATTTGTTTACTCTTAGTTTGGGTTATTCTGAGCTAATCACCTCCGAAATTAGGAAAACAGTGAGAGGACGAGCAAATCTAGGTATAAAAGGGATGTGTTTGGGTTATTTATACATGTCAGTAATGTCTGTAATAAATGATTTCTTTTCTCACGCCCACAAGTGTCTAAAATGTCTTGGCTGCATCAAATTACAGGTTATTCGGTTCAGGCTATGATAAAAATGTCATTCCATCCATTGGCCGCCAATTAAACACAATCAAGCTATTTATAGCTGTTCTAGACATTCACTTCTAATTAGTGGCTGTACAATCAGTCCCATGTGGTGAAGGTTGTAACTTCTGATAATTAGCCCGCAACTCTTTGTGTGCTGAACTGTGACTAGCCACTAGCTACATGCTGGAAGGCTGAGGGCAGAACTGTACTCAAGCAAACTAAACACCCTTTTTATTTAATTTTTTAAATATACATTTTTCTTAATATGTAGAGTTGAACTTTTAACATCTATATTGTTTTTCATTGCTTAAGTTTAAATTATCAGAAATAAATAGTTTGAAGCAATATACAGACAGTATAAATTTAATGTACATTAAAACATAAATCTCTAAACCTCCACAGATACGGCGCATGAAATGCGTACTGGGTCCATTGCTGTTGGTCTAAAGTCAGGGAACAGAGCTCCAGTGCATCATCTTGGCATCTACTTGTCGTTCATGTGACTCACCCAAACAGCTAATTAGAGCCAGCCAAGCTTGCTCTGTTACCAGGCAACAGCGCCAGGGGGCATTGGTGAGATTAGCAAGCTGGCGAGCACCATGCTCTGGATCAGACTGTGAAGGTCCTCAGCAGGACTGTTTCTCTGAGTCACACCTGCATGGTTCTGCAGCTGAGCACTCCTGTGGTGAGCCAGGAACAAGCCCCCTTGACACACACACCTTTTGATAGTGTTGGGGCAAAGGAAAACGCACCTCTGAGTTTTTGTTACATGTGTGGAATGTGGAAGGAGAGATATATTTACCCCAAGTAAAAATAGAAAGATGTCATATGTACAGTAATTAGGAGCTGTCTGATTAAATGGTCTACAGTGTAAGACTTCACTCTCCTCAGAAACATAAGACCGTTATCACCATGTAAATATTATTGTCTTTATTATTAAAGTAATTAAAAAACTATTACTAAACAGGTACTGAACTATCTTATATAGTTAATCATATACCTATAACTATATACAGTGTGTGTGTGTGTGTGTGTGTGTGTG
>JAZGTK010002127.1:0-33666 GCA_036877625.1 Ambastaia sidthimunki
TCTTTGTGTCGCCAATAAAATCCCAGCCACTGACCCACAGACCCCCACAGAAAATAAAGACCCTGTTGCTTTTCTCAAACGTGCATTTAGGATAAATATAAAGAGAGACATAAAACATACAGTAAATAAAACTATCTGAAATCGGATGAGAACATCAGCAGTTACACCTGCTGTAGTCCAGCGCGAAACCGCTCGCGACAGACCGCGCGTCGCGTCACAGCGCACAGACACACAGTCACTGTCAGCCGCTCTCAACTTCACTCACATAACCACATAACCAGATAAACAGATAAACAGATAACCAGATAAACAGATAAACGGGTGAAACAGAAGCAGAAGCAGCAGAGACACAGCCGTACAAGCCGCACGTCCAGATCTGAGCGTGCAAACATCCACGCGTTACAAAATAACCCGCGCGACGCGTGCGGAACACAGATTAACCCGCAAGTGACTGTCGCGTTACCTTGACTGGAGAGAAGACAGACAACCAGCCAGCAGCTGATCTTCATGAAGTCGCTCATTCCGCAACCCGTCAAACAAGCCCTCGAAACTTCGCTGTGAAAGCTCGTGTGAGCGTCTGCTGCTCGTCCAGCAGATATCAACAGCTGAAATCGCTCCTCCTGCCGACGCCAGCCCGCAGGTACGCGTTCACACTGCCGCGAGCGCTGCCCGACGCGACGCGCTGATTTGTTGTGTTGCGGATGGAGGGCTGGATTGAGATGTGATGTCATTCCAGCGTCACGTCACAGACGCGTTGAAGTTTAAAACTTGCGTCGTCGCGATCAACCACATGTTCTGCTTTTCTCTGGAGAGAAAAGATTCACTGTTTGACTGTCGTTTAGGTGAAAACGTATTTAAACGCGTTGTAATGGTTTATATTGGTTATAGTGGATTGTTTCTGTATTAAATGTATTCAGGATTAAATGATTCACGACTGTAAAAGTGGATTACGTTTAAGATTTAATATATTTAATCTACTTACTTTTATATACGGTTAATTTTTGATTGTTGTTAATGATGCTTATTGTGTCTTATTTACAGTGCATTGACTTTCGTGTATTGTGTATTTTTGTTATTGTGTATCATTTATTCTTATTAGCCCCGCTGGTCTGTTCATTATGCTGTTATGTGTTATCATGGCATATTATTCATCTTTTGCCTTTTTTTACCCAGACGTTCTTGAGACGAATGGACCAAATAAGACTTTAATTGTAGCTAATAAAACACAGATGACAATAAAGATCTGAAATCTGTTTTAATGACGTGTCTTATGATTTCTACATAGTTCTGCCTCTTCACGGACTCCTGCGACTATAAATGATTGAGTGTCAATAAATGCGACTCAGTCAAAAGCCTAATGAACAGAAATGAGGGACAGATTGATGAATTCAACTGCTCGGCGGCGTCTCATTTGGGAACGGCTTGCATACTAATGAGTGACCTCGCTGTGCCATCTATTGACAGCCGTGCGCAATTGCGCGCCGCGTTCATCTGCATGCAGGACGCGCGCGGCCTGACTTCTAAATCTCTGTCAGACGATCTACAGCAGCATTATTTCATTCACGAGTACATCTGTAGTTTTACTAGTAAAGCTGAAGTTCCAGTGAACTTTGATGTTGGCTGGACAATGTTCTGTCTTAAAGTTATCAAAGAAAACCTTGATGTTGCATTGACCTTTCATACTATGAATATTTGATACAGCTTGAGATGTTAAGAGTTGAGATATAATGATGCTTTTCATCTAAGAGTGGTCAGCTGTCACGAATATGAGATGTTTTTTCTTCTTAATGTTAGAGTTATAGATAACAGCTGTTGGCCCACATCCACTGTGAAATCAGGAATTGCAGGATCATTAGCAAACAGATCTGAGGTGCTCGATCCTGCCTGAAATCCATCTTCTGTCGTTCAGTTCCAACCCTGCACCAACACACCTGCTGTAATTTACAGCTGAACCTCAACACTTTGATTAGCTGCTGTGATTAGTGTGTTTGATTAGAGCTCAACTGCAGGAAGCCGGACCCCCATGAGCAAGTTTCAGGCCCGCTAAAATTGAACACATCTTTCCAGCTTTAAAAATATCACTGTTTAAATAATGATGGTGTTCCGGGTGTAATCTTATTTATATTTGCTCTTCTTTTCTATCCAAAGCTGTGAGTGACATTATAGATCAGTACAAAGACCACAAACATTTACCTGAAGGTCCAGCTTCAAGTTTCAACTCTGCTTAACACAGGCTGTAATTTTAAACAACATAAAAAATAAAAATTAGAACGAAATTTTGCCTAAGGTGGATCGTCAAGAGTTTTACAGAGTAACTGTCATAAACTGACAAATTTGACAATGCTGCACTAAAATAGGCCATCAAAGAAAATTGCATTAGAAAATCTAAACAGATAGAGAAGGTCACGCTGATTAACTGTAATCAAAATCCATCAGGGCACCAAATGCAGCATTTCTGGGAGTGGAGATCTTATTAGAATTAAGAGTTCTGTGAACTGTAGTCATGTATTCTGGGTGAGAGTGGGCTGTGATCAAATCTTCAACCCATGACCCTCATATGCACTTTCTTTCACTCCACAGAACATTCAATGAGAGGTTAGACGACTGCTGATTATGATGTTACCTAATGGCCCTCAGTCCCTCCCTGCAGCTGAACCCAGAGTAACTCCTAATGCAGCTGAGTCACGGTCATACAGCCCAGCAAATAGAGCAATTCAGTCCCATTAGAATCTTTATGTATTTGCTCACTGTGTACTAGGTGTTCAGTTGTGTTTGACGATGTGTATCTCATCCGGCCTCAAAAAATAGCTTGAATTGCCATTCACAGACCCAAATGCTTTAACAATGGCTGACAGTTTGGCACTAATGATACGTTTTCAAGCATTCAGTGTCACTGTCTGCAACACGATGTCTTAACCAGAGGTCCAACAGTATGGCAAACAGTCTGACAGCCCTTACAAATGACCTGAGTCCACACACACACTCTCACACACACACACACACCATTCTATCGAAGCGTTTTTGAGAGATTGTACCGTGGCTCAGCCAGCAGGTTTAGATTGATTAAGTGCAGTAGTTGCTTTAATGTGATCATGTATCAGTTTCCTGTCGACACCTTTGCAGGCATCCACAGCTCGGACAGACTGATTTATACTCACAACCGCCCCCCCACAGTGAATTTTGTCTTTCTTAATCTCAGTGTTGTTGCCTCCTTCCCTCCATTATTACACTGTATCTTATGACTCCATTAGACTGACCTTGCTAAGCATTGCTCTGCTAATGGCCCTCTGAAGGGTCTTCTGATAATACGCTATGATTAAAAACATTAAAGGGTGAAGCAGGCTGACTGCACACAGATGGGGGCTTGTACGCTGTCCATACACTAGTATGTTTGTTAAACACACACACTTGGTTTATTTCCTGTGATGTCTTAGTTCTAAAACCCTGATTTCTTCAATTACTACCTGTTTTTTAATGGACTCCTGCATTTATCTTAATTCTCTTTATTCATTTCTTGATTATTATGATATCAAGCACTTTGTTTTGCTGCTGGTTTATAGCTCAATTTCTTTGATATTTCTAAATTTGGTGGAAGTGTGTGTGTGTGTGGGGGGGGTTACTTTCTCATTGAGAATTGGGAAATTTGTACCCAGAAGTGAGCAAGGCCTGACAAATCTCAAAACCTCATTTTGGGGACGTCCTCATTTGTAAAAACCAGCTTGAAGGGACATCTGAGGTGATCGTCACTTTCTTACTATAAATCACACAAATATTATTCAAACATAAATACAGTATGAAAATAATGGAAGTCTGTAAGATTTTCTCACTAAAATGGTGAAACAAACCTGTTTTGTTTCTGAGTGTAAATGGATAGAAAGAGAAACATAAGGCTTGTGTCTGTATGTCTCCGGTGTGAAAATGAAAAAGCAGCAAACACAGAGCAGGTGTTGTATAAATGCTCCTCTCATGTCTCATCTGAACCTTCATTCACTCTCATGAGTCGTCTGGCAGATGTGTGTATGTTTGTGGTTTTGTGTGATTTTCCCTGTCCACAATGCAGCACACACACACACAACGCTCACATCTTCTCAACACCCCCTCCAAATATATCTATATATCACATATATCTATATATATCACATAGGGATCCAAGCAACATTTGGAAAAAAGGATTAAATGCAAGAGTGAGAAAAAAAGCAGGAACTGAATGAATGTGTGAAGCAGGAAAGGTTGCGAGCTGTGTCTCATTTCCTCTCTCACCTTATATGCACTATACAGTATATATATATATATATATATATATATATATGCACTGCCTCATCTATAGGTAAATAAAAATAAAAATTAAAAAGTCTAAATAAATAAAAAGAAAGTCTAAACAGTGCATGCATGAGAAAAAATAAAGGTATTATATCCAAAGTATTCATGTTAGACTTTGTAAATAAGATTGTATCTAATCCAGGCATCTGGTATATAAAAAGGTATTTAATCTGTCCACATTTTAAACATTAAATAATGATGTTTGTTAAAAGCAAATTGACAAACTGAAAAAAGGAACTTTTTTCAAACATCTGACACAACGTTGTTTCTTAGATGAAACATCATTGTGCAGAGAAGCTGATTGGATGCAATCTTCCATCTGTTGATTAGCTTCATAAATCCAGAACAGTAATCTGGAACGCCGAAATGACTCCAGACTCCCCATCCTGGCCATCAGCCGTTTCAACAGAAAACAATTCAAAGCCATTCCGAACAAAACCGGCAGACATCTGAATAGCTTCTCGTCCTCAGTCAGTCGATAGCTGCTACTCAATTTTCTCCTCTGTACTGAAGATCTGGTATGTGGACATGCACAAACGGCAGACCTGCACGAACTTGTACAGATGTTTTTACACTGTCTTCTCATTCTTTCTTTAGCTTTTTACATTTCACACATTCTACCAATTAAATCACAAACCTCAACATCTTGTTTTCTATATTTGGCTGCACTTTATTCTGCACACTGTATATACTGTATATTATTCTTATTGAGCAACATCTAAATGTAACTGGAATAAATCCTGTATTTGACACGGATTTCTCGTGTCCTGAGCTTTAAAAAAGCAACATCTGAACAATAAAAAATCGCTCTGGGTGTGTTTCTTTTGAGAACACATTTCTGGATAATATATTATAGGTTCCTCACATCAACATATTCGCCTCAAGCACCAGAACCAGCATTTCTACAGCACAAGCAAATGAAATGTTCTGAAGTCTCACATCAACTGTGAAGCTCTTTTTGGTTCTATTGGGAATCTTAATTCTTTTTTAAAAGTAAATAGTCACACAAACAATAAATACACAGAGAAACCTGCCAACAATCTCTGCAGGAATTCATCCAGGTTTTTATGAGAAAGAAACAGCAGTCTCACTAATGTTTCCATGAAATAGCAAAACTGTTAATTTAAATGTTCTAGAAAGGTTCAAAGTCCAGTTTTTTAGATGCTGTATTAAAGTTGAGGCTTGGTTAAAAACATTATTCAAACATTGAATTCTGTAACATTTTAAAAACATTTCACCAACAACTTATAATGTTATTGATATATATAATATAAAACATTAAAAAAGTTCCCCTAATGTTATTTCAAGAATGTTTTTGAGAACACTGAGAAAACCTTTTGACAATATTAGCCAACGTTCTGAAAATGTTTCCTGTTAGTTGGGTTGTGGATTAAGGGCAAGCTGAATGGCAAACAAAACAGACAGGTATTTGAAGAACAACACAACCTCAGGCAGGCATGAAAAGAGACTTTTAGCATGACAACAGGCAGAAGAAAACAGTCAAGACAAGCTGGAGTGTCTGTGAGTATCTGTGAGTTGTCAAAGGCTGGATTTGAAGAGGAGTGTGGGGGGACTCAGGGGGGATTGCTTTTACTGATTCACCTCATCCATAATTTCTGACAAAGCTGAAGTAGGTGTGCATAAAAACAGCTTCACCAATGCAAAGATTTCCAGAAGCAAAGCAGGGAAGCTGTAATTACTGTCCTTCACGTATCTAAATAAAGAATGCTTGAATGCTAATATAATATTTCAACAATGTTAAGAAAATGAAGCAAGAGAAATTCAGTTCAGATCATTTAAACATGTATGAAAGTGTGGAAGAAGTGAAACACTCTCAATCTAAAACATCACTTCCTGATTTTGTTTCTGCTTGTTTATTTTTTCACACAGCTGTGTGTCTTCTGTGCAGAAACAGTTTTGTTCTGTATATTTCTCCTCACATGCATCGTGTCCCGCATTCATGTTCTGAGCAGGATAAAGCGCTACAGAGTTGATTCGAGTCATGCAGCCTTTATCTGCAGCCTGCAGACGGACTTTGACACCAATGAGAGTGAGAATGAAACGGAGGGATTTTGTCATAACAGAGCTGAGGGACGTCTGCTTGTCAGCCATGATCTGTTTAGAATGGTCCAGAGTGTACACACACACACACACAAACAAACACACACACGTGTGTGTAATGGAATGACATCTTAGGGTCATGTCATTGTTTTCCGAGATGGTCTTATATTCATTCAGTGCATGATATATGAAGGCAAGTTCACTGAATTAATTARTACATTTTGGGAAAATCAGTGTTCTGTAAAAACTGTGAATACAGAAAYGTGTGATGTTTATATTAAGAGAATAGTTCACCCTGATGTTCACAATGAATGTGAATGAGAACTGAGGCTGTTGAGCTATCAAAAACTGTGAAAACACTCTGTGTGACTTGTGCTCCAAAAGCAGCCATACAATAGCTGACAGTCAGAGCCGGCTGCTTCATGGACATTTCAAATAGTTTCTGAATAAGCTTTTCAAGGTTATATAACAATTCATTATATCCATAAAAGACATTTAAAATATTGCAAAAAAGAAGCATTTTATTGTAACCTTTATATAATAAAAGGAAAAGGCTATAATCATTAGTTTAAATAAAATACTCTTTTAAAAGTGACTATAGGAAACATCCTCTGTATATTTAGTCTGAATGAAGGAAACTCATGACAAGCTCTCATTGTAACTTCCTCACTGAAGGTATTGAAAATAAAAGCTTAGAATTCAGCCCTGTATTTTCTGCTCAGTGCTTTTACATTTCATCATGAGCAAGAGGAATGTTGCAGACATCGAACTCACTGAACCGTTTCCACGGCAGCACATCACTCATCCGCTCGCATCACCCCAGCGATGACTGGAGGAGAGATTTGATGATGAGGGCACCTGTGTCCTATTCTCACAGTCATGTCTCTGTGCATCTCAAACCCTGCATGGGTGGGCTGTAAGACCAGCACAAAGGCATCGATATGAGAGTCAATACAACACAATATATTCCATCTGCTGCTCTGGATTTGTGAAAAGGTAACTAAGCAGGTTAGCTGTGGTTAAGCTTCAGATATTTGGAGGTCATTTTATATAACATCAATCTGCAAATATGTATACTTGATCAACTGGTTTAATGTAATTGTTTACTGCTAGGGTTCGAGGGCAATACTAAGCTAACGCTAGTGAGCTAGTTAACTAGCTTATGAAGTTTATGTGTTTCCTTACATGTAGGGTTATGGGATTTGTTGTCACGAGTAAGTCTATGGGCAGCTCACCCGCTCAGGGTTAAATCTCAGTGAGCAGAAATGGATGAATGTTGAGACAGGAAGTCAGGGGATTATGGGATGCTGAAAGCAGTCACTGTGATTCCATTAGACCCCGTTTATCACCCTCATGATCTCAAACTCACAGGCATGTGCACATAAGTCATCTGTCTGCTGTCCATATATTAAATGTTTAAGCAACTCAGTAAACTAGTTCCTCTGTCATTCAAAGCAATTAATAACAACTGGCTTGATAAACACATAACTTATATTTGTAACACTAGTTAAGACAGTCTGTGAATTTGAGCTTTTCTGTCAGTAATAAAAACCTTTTGGTGTCTATAATAAATATGATCAAGTGAAACATAATCACAACACTAACACTAACCTAAACTGCGTACTGTTGCCATGGTTACCTCCTCTGCCCGCGAGCGCGCCTTCTGTTCGCGAACGCGCTCTGAAAACTTTGCCCAACTTTGTCCAAAAACGCTGTTGAAACGCTTGTGTGTAAAAAAGAAACAATTAAATCTCACAACCTTTCACGTCTGCTGTCAATAACATCTGAAGCGTCGAGATTCATACCGATGATTAATTGCATTTAAGATTGGTGATAAAGTTATTAAAGTTATTAAAATGTGAAGAATGCGCGCGGTGATGAGACACGTCCGCCCCCTGGTGGCCGAAACTACAACCAAACATTCATTCCTGTTATATTTTACTTCAGCTCGTTCAGGACTGACTGATGCATTGCTAACCTTCAGTATTCAGTGTTTTTTATCAGTGTTGTATGAATGTTGTATCAGTGTTGTATGAATGTTGTATCAGTGTTGTATCAATGTTGTATCAGTGTTGTATGAATGTTGTATGAGTGTTGTATCAGTGTTGTATGAATGTTGTATCAGTGTTGTATGAATGTTGTATCAGTGTTGTATGAATGTTGTATCAGTGTTGTATCAGTGCTGGATGTTTCAGGTTTGTCCGGCAGGTCCTGCTGCGTTGCCATGGCAACACAATCCCTTGCCCTCGTTAGAATGAACGTGATTTCACACCCGTGATTTATCTGCCCGTCTCACTCTGATAACACACAGACAGGTCGAGCTGACATGACAACACAACAGCACCGAACATAGTTATTTTCCAGCAATGCAGACAGCCCTGCAGTGATGCTGCACACATCATATCACATATATATATAACACATCTTTAAATAATACATCTGTAATTCTGCAAATGTATTCTGCAGGTTATTTTTAAGTTCATTTTTAATTAATAAATATCATCTGTGTTGCCAGGATTCATTAACATTAAATATTAAACAGGATTAAAATATTTCGTAATTTTCCTAAGAAATATAAAAGTCACACATAATTGTAATGTTTAATTTAACACTTTAACTTTAGTACTAAGAACATAATGATAATGACAAAACACCATCACAAATGTTTGCATTTCAGAAGTTGTTCTCCAGGTAACACCTCTGGATACACCATCATTAAATATCACAGGACTGGTTGAGTTTCACTGATCAGAGAACAGTTAATAACAGTCGTTCATCACAGAGAGCTACTGTAGGTAAGATGTCCACTGACCTGAAAGCCACAAGGTGTTGCAGATGCCTCCAGACCAACAGACATCAAAGAAGAGATAAATGTGACAACAGCTGATTCAGACATTTAGGTCACAGACTTCATTAAGGTGAAAGAGTTTCACCTGAACTTCACCTGACAGTCACTCAATATACAATAACATTGTGCAGATCTCTTTACAGACCAGCAGAACACAGTCTCACGTTCCTGATCAGCTGATTTTAAAAACGTTTTAAAAATGCAACCAAAAGATTTTAAAAAGAAGCTAATTTAGAAGTAATTAAAAAAAGAAACTTAATGGTGGTTTCTGTTTAAATATGTCTCCATGTGTTTGTTAATAACTGAGAAAATAAGAAGCTAATGCATTTGTTTTGGATATCAGATATATTAGTGTAATATGAAGTAAACTCCACAATTGTTCCTGTAGAAAAAGAGAACGTTTTCCAAAGGAATAAAATGTAATAGTTTTAAACAGACACACACAGATACCAACCCTCAATAGTTATCATCAACAAACCCCGTAACATAAAAAGATGAGCTTTTAATGTCTCACAACAAGCAAAAACAAGAGCATAAATAAAATCAGCCAACAGCAAAACATAATCTCATAACCCCAGAGTCCCTCTCTAACAGTTACTGCATCATTTATGAACACTGCAATGCATGCTGGGAGCTCACAAATCAGCAACATTGTTTGCTCAGACAACTCTGTTAGACTGGAGCAACATTTGGGGAAATATTATTCGTCTAAAGATTATATGACCATTCCTCCTACATTTAGAAGAAGCAGATATATATCTGTGTTTGGAAGGGAGGGCCGATTCAATTACCACAAAGACAAATTATCCAGATACGGTATAAATCAAAAGCAAAGTAGGGCAACATAAAACAAATATTACAGCTGTAAAATTAACAGTCCTGTTTAACAGTTCCAATTAAGAAATTAAGAGTTATCATAGCATTAAACACAACAAACTATCATTAACAACAGACTCAAAAAGACTGAATTTAGATACATATAAAACATAGACAACAAAAAGTCTACGGTGGTCAGCAAGTGCGAATCAAAATAACAAATGTAATAAACTAATTACCAAGTCAGTTTGGACAGGTAAACTCAAATATGAAATAACTGACAAACAGGTGCAACTTGAAACCACTTTCTCTTGTCAGGTTATTGACAGATAATCAGCAGTAAGTATTCAATCCTCTTTACTCACCCGCCTTTTGCTCTTTTTGTTGTCAGGTTTGATATTGTATTTTCTGACACACTAATGGTTATATTTTCCTATTAACTAGAAAGATCATTACCTGCTACCTTATACATCCATCTTCAAAACATTTCACAAAACAGCACCGTTTATATTTTAAATATTTCTTTATTCAGGCCCGATTCTCAAGATGACAAACATTGTGAAATGAGTCGTTTGTCACATAAATGATGCTGAGTTAAAGTGAGGACAGTGAAAGTGTTTTAACTGTTGATTCTAAAGACAGATACAACTACAGGACGTTAATCAGGATTAAACTCAAAGCTAAGAAACACTGACAGTTCTTTTCAACATTCTGTGTGCAATGAAATTTAACAAGTTTTCCATCAAATCAAGTTTAAAACTTACATCGCCATAACTGCATAGTAAAAGGTTTCCCACTCACATCTCATACAGTATTTAAAGATTATAGATCACATAACAGCCATATCAGTAAAAAAAAGCTTGTTTAACAATCAGTGTCTAGTTAACAAAGCATATCAAATCCCACCTACATAACCAGAACCCAAAATCTCTTAAATTCATTCATCCAGTCTAAAAACACAAACTCCCCATACAAAACAAACAATAGCTCATTTCCATATTCATACTTTTTTTTTGTATTCCCCATGCTGAATATTTTATTGAATATATACATATATAATGCAAGTTATTAAGTTGTTGGGAAGCATCCAGTGCCGGGTTCTGATTGGATGATGTGCTTCAAACACATTTGGATGCTTTTGAAACTCTTCCAGCAGATCCACACGAGCCACATCAGTTTAAATCAGCACTTATTCATTCTGGTCATCATTGCCGAGTCTTATCAGTGGTTCTGTATCTGAACTAATATCTCAGTCAGTTCATCTGATAGTGATGATGTGTTTGGTTGAAGCTCTCAGTGGTTTCTGGTGTTGCGGCAGCCGCAGTGGAACTCGGCGCTGGAGTCGAGCAGCAGCGCGTCTGGGTTGCGGTCATGAGGCAGGCAGTCCAGATGGTACCAGGAGTCACAATCGTCGCACTGGATCCACTGCACGGTGTCCTGCTGAGGAAAGCGACAGCAGGCCGCTGCACACGACTCCACGCCCTGCGCCACCCCCGCAGCTCCCTCATCTTCATCTTCAGAGGAGGAAGACGAGGACGATGAAGAGGAGGACGAGGTGCTGGAGGATGAGGAAGAGGTGGGAGATGGGCGGGGCGGTGGGTGTTTCCTGGGTCTCCCACGTCGCCTTCTGCAGAGAAAGATACAGTGAATGCAATTAAAACACTGGACTGTCACTGCAGGAAGTGCAATAAAATGGTCGCATTTCATCTGTTAAATGACAAGTATTGCATAAGCTGTGTTTAGGCTTACAAAACCTTCAACCAATACATTTCTACGACTTAGAAATTACGCATTTCTGATAACTGGATACAGCAACTTAGTGTTTGCACTAACAAAAAAAAACTTTAGCAAAAACAGAACTCGTAATAACTACACAAAGTACATTTACTATATAAATTGGAAAGACTGTGACTTTACCCGACCTGGAAATTACAATGATATCATTCTCTGATGTGTTCAGATGTGTGTAACCCTGCATTCACTCACCCAGTTGAGGCTCGAAACCGAGAAACCGGCCCTCCTGCTTTCTCTGGTCTGGTTGTTCTCACTGATGTGGAGGTCAGGCTGTAATTCTCACCTCTCATCCCCACAGCAGTGAACACCGGCGAGCTGTTTGCTCTTTGTCTCATACCAGGAGCAGTCAGACACAGTTTCTGCTGGACTGGAGTCAGACTAATGCCTTGATCCATGTCCTGACTGAACTTCCTGTCAGGTGCCACACTGAACATGCTCCCGCTGTGTTCCAGTTTGGGCAGAGGAGGCTGAAAAACTTCCGATTCTGATTTGTAGAGTCGCCGTCTTTTCTTCGCTTGTCCTCTCCTCCCGTCCTCCAGCTCTCTGCAGGATAACGGATCATCTGAGCTGTCGTCCTCCAGGAGAACCGTGTGGGCTGACTTACGTCGACTCTTTGATGACGCCGGGACGGACTTGGAGGAAACCTCACCAATGGCTTGGAAAGGGGGCGGGGTGGAGGGCGGGGCCAAAGCAGCAAAGGCCAGATTGTTGGTGGATTTGTCATCTTTCTTAAAAGTCCAGCAGCTTCCGTTCATCTTGCTCAGACTGCCGATGGAGTTCAGGATGACTGTGGCTCTGTTGATTGACAGTTTTGAAATATCCAGGGCGGGGTCTGGTTTTTGGTCCGAAGATGTTCTGATCCGGTTCTGAATGTCAGATGAGAAGGAACCTGCTTTGGGCACAGTGATGGCATCAAAGTCCAGTGGGCGGACCCGTACTTTCTGGAAGAGGAAGTAGAATCCTGATTGGCCACCGATGGTCAGCGTATCACCATCACAGATCTCCCATAAGATGCCCTGCTGGAGGTGTACATTATTTACCCATGTGCCTGTAGAAAAGAGAAACAGACATGCTTTTATTCTGAGGCTCAGTACCACATGAGGGGTGCATAGGTGTTTATAATAATGGGTATATAGAAGGTCTTTATATTATTTGGACATATAGATGGGTATATAGAATGTCTCTGTAACACTCACCATAACTGCTGCGGTCCTTCACATGGACTTTCCAGCCCTCTTCTCCAAAACTATCCGTCTCTTTCTCCACGTGCAGCTCGGCGTGGATACGCGACACCATCATCGACTCCAGAGTGACATCACACAGTTCTGCGGCCCGACCCAGTCGGAACACACAGTGGGTCAGAGCCGGTCTGAATGTGTACAGATCACGACCAGAGTCTGATGACTCAGTTACATGTGTGTTACCAATTCTCAACAACTGAAAACAGGGCTGAGCTCCCGACGACATTCTGACATTCCACAAATCAATGTGCAGAAAAACTGTAACACAGCTGTCGACAGCCGGCCAATCACATAACACAGAGATCAATGTCCTCCATTAAAGATTCTCATCTGTATGTGACGCTCATAAAAATACTGATTCAAATTAAACTTGGTCAGGAGGACAGACTAAAATGACAGTGAAATGTTGCAGCTGGTATATTTCTGCAGTAAATGTTTAGGTTGTAGTATTAAATGTGTGCGGTAAGAAGCTGACATCAGCTGGTCCTCATTCTGCAGAAACAGAGTAAAGTACGACTTTTAATAACAGGACAGGACGTAACATCATCTGTTTCAACATTTCATATTTGTAGCATTCCTACATAACTCACACCTGTCACTGTTCTTTACTATTTATTTAGTAACAAGTACATGACAATAATATTTACAGCATTTTTTCCTATTGTGCCACATAAGCAGAAATATATATATACGTTTCCAAGCAACATTAAAAATGGCATGTCGCATAAAAACTATTTAAAGTAAGACCAAACAAAGACTTGAAGCTAAATGATTTCAAACATGCATCATGTGTGAGACAGTAACATTATTTATGATGGACATCACGCACAGTACAGATCTCACTACATTATAAATCACTGCAAAACACGTCCATTAAACCATAATGATTTAAACCCTCATGAGAAGCAGATGTTTGAGTGTTAAGCAGATTTCTGTGGACATTAAGGAAAGAAAAATGTTTCAGGTCAGTGGTCAGCTAATGCGCTACTGCTGTTTAAACACATTCACACACGCATCTACACTAGCATCTTTATTAACACAACCGTTTCATTTCACTCAACATTATGATTAAAGAACACTTACAAAATCACGCCAGACCCAAAATATGAAGTTATGCTTTTGTTAGACGCTATTTCTCTCTTTTATTTCAGCTCCGTGATGAATGTTATCGCTTCTCTGCCCAGGAAGTGCTTTGAAATTTGGCGCGCCGGCAGACGAGCTTCCTCGCGCGAAACTCGACGCCACTTCCGCCTGTGTTGTCAGGGAGACCGGCGCGGAGGTTTAAACGTGATGACGTCAGCCAGTACGTCATAATTTAACTCTTCAATTGACGCGTCTCTAAAATACTAGAAACGCTGTCATGTTTATATCTATAGATACATAGACTTTCTGAGTCCTTCCAGCGTAAACAACAGTGCGGAATAAAATCCACTAATTCTCATAAAACAACACGTGTAGATATTTTCATTCAGATAATGTCTCACAAAGAAACAAGTGAAACTTTTAAGGTCAAAGTTTTTTATTTTCATTCATTCCAGAGAGAAAATCAAAGTTGTGCTTGAATTCAAAACAATGTATAAACTATGAAGCTACATGAAGCACTAAATAAAGCAGCTAAAACATGATCATCTCCACCATACTTTGTACATAACTGTGAAGTATTGTTATAATGTGTGGTTATATATTAACTGTCTCATGTTATCAAGGCAATATATATAAAGGTACAGCCATTTTATCACTGCAAATCAATGTCAAGAGAAATAACTGATGACGGTTTCTCCTGAGAACAACAGCTAGCAGAAGATCAGTCCATTTAACAAATCACCATCATTAAACCTCCTGAGCTTGATGCATGATCTGTGTAAATGACTGATCTAATATTTGGTCAGATCTGAGAATATTTCAGGATGGTCTTATATTGCTGTTATGTATATACTCAAAACCGCACCTGTCTGTCTCTTACTCAGGGTAATGTTTACGTCACCAAAGATAAACACATTAAAAATCATCAAATGAACTTTGTAAATGTGAAAAAAGCAATCAACAAAATTAGGGGCAATTTTTTAACAATCAAATATAATCAACATACATTACAAGCTTAAGCTATACATACACACCAGCGTATATTTACTGTACTGACTCTGTAACTGGTTGAAATGATTAAATGCATACACATGTACATGCTACATGTATTGTGTTAAAGTTGGAAAAATATCTAAAATGCAAATATCAAAATGTCTTTGAAATATGATTTTCTGTCTACAATGAATAAATGGCATTGGTTTGCTTGTTTTGATTGTGACCTTTAACTTGCTGTCTTATTACAGCTTTAAGCACAAACATTTCCTGTCCATTTACTCTAAATTGCATAATTATGAATGAAAAATACCGTCACATATTCTCATATTCACCACTAAATAAAGTCTGGCATTAAGAATACTGCTCAGAGACAAAGTAATGTGGTATAAACTCTCAGTTCTAACAGGCATCCTCTAGTTCAGCATGCTTATGTACATCTGTTATTTGTGTAAATACTAGCTCTATGACATCACTGCATACAAGAGAGTATCATTGAATCAGTAGCAGTAAAATATTTTTTCATCATTTTTGCATCATTAAAATCATTCCCAAGTGCAAAGATAAAAAGCAGTGAAAGCATTCCTTTCTGATTTAGCATGACAGTTTGTTTAGAAGAAGAAACAGTGTGAGGTAACGGCCATTTGACTTGTGTGTTATTATAAGTAAAATGTGAATCAGGCAGTCAATGAATTAAAAGATTATTGACCATTTACATGCAGTATATGTATGTACAGAAGTGTCTGATGTATGTTTGTTCATACTATGGCACCTACCCAGTGTGTGTTTGTGTGCGTTTCTGTATGTGTGTGTGTTTGTGTGCGTTTCTGTATGTGTGTGTGTTTGTATGTGTTTCTGTATGTGTGTGTTTTTGTGCATGTGTCTGTGTGTGTGTGTGTGCGTGGTGCTTTTACACTAATATTGCTTCATAAAGCACATTAACTGTACATTCATTCAGTTTGGTGAACTAGACACCTACAAATTGAATCTTAATGAAATTAAATTTGTAGCAACAGGCATCTTTACAAGAGTGTTTGCTAATCAAAAACAGTTGAGATTATTTGAAGCTTGATCATTAAATATATCTCAATAGCATCAATACAACATTAAACACTTTTCTGGCCTTTACTCAATGTCAACTGAATTTAGAATAGTTTTAAAATGTCAAGCAAATTATCTGTCTTCTGATTGCAATTACTGAGGGATTCGGTCAAAAGACAAACAAGATTCTGTGATTTTCATAATATCTTTGTTATTTTTTTACAACCCGTTTATTGACATTAGCTGCAATTTTAAATGCATGTTTTCAAGGCTTTTGTTTCAATTGTGCTTCTGTATTTTTTGACACCTTGTGTCTGTTTTGTCATTCACTCTCTGTGCCCTGCAGACATTAAAATGTGAGGTAGCAATTTTCCCAGCAGGCCGAGCCTCATCTAAAGACACATTTGATGTGGACCCCCACTGCTAACTAACCCATTTTAATATTGCACCGTTATCTTCCTCACACCTCATTTATCTGAACGCTGAACTCGCTAAAGTTCTAAAGAATGTGAAGATGTTGAAATAGTGTTAGTCTTCAAAAATGTTCATGGAACTCTGAATTCATTCAGAAGAAATGTAAAGAAACTGACTCTTGCAATGGCAGGAACATTTTGATGCCTGTTTCAGTTTAAACTATCAATATTTACTCATGAATTCCAAAGTTAAGTAATTCCGGTTCATTTTAACTGCTTTCCAAAATCACAAACCCACTATAGACATCATCTCCTATGAGGGATCATAGGAGATGATAAAGAGAAGAGAGATAACAGGAAAAGCCCAGGTTGTGGAGACACCCCGGTGGAGTCAGCACCTTCAACAGCTGACATCAGCGGAGCTCCTCTGAACCAGAGCCAAAACCCTCCATCACTGCAGATCCTATTACAATATTAATCCACCATATCAGATACCTGTGACCTGTGTGATCTTCAGCAATCGGGGTGTTTAATTCACCATTGGCAAGATGATCAGATCTGCACTTCAGAGTTGGTGGAGACTGCAGGAATGTTTACACCAGGTGTAGCACTGCATTCAAATTCATCTTGAAATGAATCTGACTTGAAATGGCCTCTCAAAATTAAACACTTGTCAAAATATGTCACAATGTAGTAATTTGGCATTTGGTAGATGAACTGTTAGGAAAACGTTAGGAAAGCGCTGGAGACCCATTTAAGATCCTCTTCAGATGTTATTCAAGCTTCCTCTGAGTCTCAGGCAGTTTCTCATGAATGCCTCATATCTTCAAGTCTTAGACATTAAATATTTACTGTCTATATGTGCGTCTTAAAAATGATGTGAGTTTTTTCTTATTCACATGCACTAAATGGTCTTTCTAATCTAGCACTCGGCTGTTAGCAGGTCAAGAACTCTTCAAGGTTTTTAAAGGCATGCATAGTGCAGAATTCATTCATGGTTTTTCTTTTTTTCTGTGTCTGTCTTCTCTTGGACTTGTTCTTTTGGATTTTTGCTTGTTCAAACAACCATTTGTTTAGCATCAGATGATTCCAAGCAAGAAGAAGTGTCACGATGGAAGCCAGAGAGATGCAAGTGGTGAGATGTTACAGATGAAAGGTGGACACATAACAGAAGAGACTGAGGAGTTGGTTAGTGAGACTGAAGATACTGCAGCACTCAGGTTGTGCCTACGTTACTTGCATCCAATGCAGCGGCTTTATCAGAACGTGGCGATGCATCTCTGCTCATCTTTGCGTTCAGCTCGTTGGCTTTGGTCATTTCCTCAGGTGTGGTCACTCTGATCAGATCGACCTCCGTCTGGTTTCCAGATTTGGGCTGGACCGCAGGGCTGGTGCTCAGAACCGAATCAGGGGTGCGAGTGGCGCTGTGATCGCCCTCTGAGATGGCCGGGGGGACGCCAGCGAGGGTGTCGGACTCAAGCAGGAGCTTGTGAGAGGGGAGATTGTCAGGTACATCGGTGTCGCTGTCCAGAGGGAGCGCAGAGGAGCTGAACTCAACACCCGAGTCGTTCATCTCCAGGAAGTTTTTGTCAGATTGGAGGGCCTGATACTGACCTGGTTTTGATACCTCAAGACCCTGAAGAGAAAGTCAAAATTCAACAGCAGAACTGTAAGACAAAATTCCAACGTACAAATATCTAGAGTAAACTGTTTTATTCATATCTTCACAACGTCCTACTTTGATCTCAACTTCTGTGCTCTCTGTGATGTTTTCCCACGTGGACTGCAGTGTGGACTCCTCTGTGAATCTAGTATACGCTTCATGAACTACCTGAAAAACAATATTTTAATCTGTATGAGTTAAAAAAGCACATTGTGCCGTTGATGGTCCCACAACAGTAAAGATCTGAGAGCAAGAGCGTTTTCACACTGGAGCTTGTGATCCAAATCACAGTCTGTTTATGAGACTCAGGTTGGACCTGAGCGATCAAACCAAGTGTGAAAAAGGAAAATACTGTATATTACTGTAACATTGTGAGAACACAACAACATACCTCAAAGTATCAATGTTTGTATCCCGGCTAACAATTTTTGGTAATAAGAATATTTCCCAAATGTTTCCATTAAGTAACAAAAACATTACAAATGTTATGTTCTATGAACATTCAAAACATCCAGTTTTTTAGACGTTGTATTAACGCTATTGCTTGATTATAAAAACAACATTCAAACTTTTTTTAATTATGTAATGGTTCTAAAATGTTCTGCTAACAACTTAGAAATAATGTTTTTGATATTAATATTAGTGTAAGAACGTATAACGTTCTAAGAACATTCCTTTTTAGTTAGGTCTGGCCCTTTACAGTGTCACAATATATATACAGTATGAGGATACAGTAAACACCCTGAGTCACAATTACCCATAAGGCTTTGAGACACACTGACATGACGAACAAACACACGGAAAACAAGAGTTTCACAAGGCTGGCAAATGATTAATTTCTCTTCATCAAGCAGTGTTCAGAACAGCATACTAGCATACTACACTACACATAAGTATGCAGTAAGTATTGTATATAGCACACAGTATGCCCATTTTCTGATTGCATGGAATATCTGAACAACCTAATGCACTTGCCAAAATATGCCGTACACAACCAGTATACAAAACTGTATCCCTCAATGCAGTGCACTCATATGTCAATACAACATTTTTAATATTTGATCGGCCTGCAAAAGGTGAAGAATTTACTCAATTTACTCAAAAACTGTATAAAAAATACAAAACAAATATTTGTATTTCTAAACTGCTGAACTAAACGCAATTAAACATGCAGCATGTTGAGGTCATGTGACAACAATGCAGCATACTTCTATTATTCATAAAGTACACAGTAGACAGTAGACTGTGCAGTATGCAGTATGACAGTATTCCATTCTGAACACAGCCTCATGGTTTTCTGTATCAAGTTCTGTTACAAAAGTAAGAGATTGGCAGAAATATCAAGCGTTAAAGAGAAATGGTTTATAATTCAAATGTGTCCAGTGTAATTGTATGTAAACAGGACACAAGAACACATGATTATAAGTTTATATTAATACTGACTTCATTAATCACTGCCAACCGTTCATAAAAACAAACACACACACTCACACAACAGCACGTGAACTGAGTTCAGCACACATATACACACACATACACATACTGTAGATTTATATTTACCTCTCCATATAGACACATATAATGTCCATATGTGCATGTGTGTTTTTCAAGCTTAAGCTTTAACACGCAGGTGTTTACATTATATATATTTATATCTATATATTACAGCTCCAGCTACAGGGATCAGAGCACCTAAAGTTACTGATCTCAGAAAACAAAGGCAGGAATAATGAACAGGAATCACAGTGACTATAAGAGGCCTTTAAGAGCTCTATTAGACCACCACAACACCAATACACATCATCAGTCCAGCTGTAATGGAAACACAGGACAGCAGAGCTCACCCAGCAGAAACTCCAGCAGATGATCCTTCAGGAGGAGAAATGCAACGTTTAGCTAACAACCTGAACAACTCTTTCATATAAATGTCTACTGGTGAACTGGCTGAATACACACACATTTACTTTCACTGCAGTGTTGATGTCTGCCTCACAAAACAGGCAGATTAAATCTTTCATGATTTATGGATAAATAAAGTGGCAAGATTAGATTTGGTGTTGATTTTGGTAAATACGTACACAAGACAAAACTAGACTAAAATGGAAACAAATAATTAATAACAATTATATAAACAAAACAGAACTTAAATGGCTTCAGAATTAATGCTAAAGAGGATGAAGACAACAGAGAAACCATTAACACTCACACACACATTTGTGACACACTTGCCAAATTTAATTTAATTAACATTGTATATTCACAATCAGTTTCACAAGTTTCATCAAGTTTTAATGTTTCAATGTACCATAAAAGTTTCATTAATTTGATTAATCTTGCCTCTGTGTTTACTGAACATGCGTAATAAACAGACTACCAATTTTGTTTTGTAATGTATTTTTATCTTTTCCATTCCAAAAGTTATTCTGGCATGTGATTGGTTGTACCTGTCTGAAGGTCTCTCCGTCGCTCTTGCCGGCCTGCTGGGCGATGAGGGTGATTTTTCGAGCTCTCTCCGCCCGGCGGTGAACTTTAATCAGGCAGGACAGCAGACACACCAGCAGCAGTAACGCTATCAGAGACAGCAGGGAGATGATCGCCACGTACAGCTGCGGCATCTTATAAGCTGTTCATGGAAAGCAGAGGATCGTGGGAACAGGAAATGCATTAGTAATGAAATGCTGTATGAAAGATCTTCATACAGATCACTTCTTGACTCACGTTCCACATGAAGGTAGACGTCAGCTATGCGGAAGCCTGAAAAATCCATCACTCTGAAGACGCCCATGTCACTGACTTTGACCTTCTTCAGGTAGAACATTGATGCTTCTGCAGACACACGACCCTCCAGAGCAGGATCGAGAGGCACCACCAGCTTGCCCTGGTCCAGGATGAGTCGCTGTCTGCGGTCAGTGTCTGGGATGTAGACCATTTCGACTTTGGTGTGATCTACATGGAGCTTGATCTTCAGGGTTGCTCCATAGTTCAAGTGCTCAAAAATGTGGTGATCTGGGATATGATGAAACCATAAACCATTTTATTCAGCCAATGAGAACATTCTGTTAGCTGGGCTATATCGCTCACGCTCATGTTAATTTGGCCACTATAAAAAAATCACCTTTGACATTGAGACAGGTTCTCATTCTGACTTTTCCATCGCTGTCAGTGACGGTGTAGCTGCCCTCATCAGCTCCAGTAACCAGATGAAGGTTGACCCGCTTCTCACTGACCGTCAGACGGTTCTTATATTCTTCTGCAGTGATGCCCGTCTGGTTGAGAAGCAGTACAGCCGGTTCCTCTGAGGTCTCGTTTACATGAGTCTGATCTGCAGACCTGAACTCGAGGGTGAATGGAACAATCGTAGGGTTGATGGGAATGTGATATGTGTCTCCATACTTCACCACAGTCTCTGTCGCACAGTCTAGAAAAACAACAGAACCCGTGAACAGCCTACAGTTACTTACTCGTGGAAACTATTGTTTAGATTATTGTTCTTATGTATTAAACGCTGGTGTCATGAGCAGCTCCTAGAATAAAATCCTCTCGTGGTTTATTGCTTTAGTAAACAACAGGCTTGTTTACTGCAAACAGCAGCTTTAACATTTATCGTTCAATAGCAAAGTAAACGATGCTGCTGAAAATGAACTCACAGCACAGAATCTAAAGGCTAATTCTACAGGCCACAGATAAGGTGGAAAATTATTACGAAATATGAAATTATGACATATTTGACAAACAAACTCTGATAACATTAAAACACCCAAAAGAAATTAAAAATGTATGATCATTATCCTGTTTTGGGATTCCTTTAAAGGAAGGAAGGAAATTTAAAGTCATCTGTTGAGTTTATATGGAGATAATGAACTGATGCAGGGCTGTTTCATAGACGTGTGTGATATCTACCTCTGACAATGAGAATGATCCGTCTGACGTCAGCGGGGGTCACAGAATTCCTCACCACATATGTGCCCTCGTCTTCCTCACCCACATCCTCCAGGATCAGGTGGCTGCTGTGAGCGTTTAGCTTGACTCTGGAATCCAGAATCTCTCTGTTCCGCAGCAGAACCCGTTCAGACGCAGAACTCACCCTCGGCATGAACTTCACCTCTGTGGTATTTAGAGCCGGCACTGGGATGTGAATATCTTCCCCAAAGAAAGCTGTCCGGTGCTCATCTTTTGCTGAGAGATGAACGATAGAGAGTGAGATGCGTTAGTTCACTGTAGTCACATGTTGTAATAATTACATTCATCTTTGGGGCATTTTACCTTTAATGGTTGATGACCAAACTGTAAACAACAAGAAAACAAGACAGACAAATTTAATACAGTTTGACAAACAGTTTCTATTTTAAGTTTACTACCATTCTAAATCTAGATGGCCTGCCCTATCCTCTTATAAATAAACTAGTAAAAATAACAGAACTTCACAAGTGAGTCATGCATTGAAATTATTAGCCCTTCCACAACAAAAGTAACATCTTTTTAATCATTTATTCAGCTTTTGGGTTTATTTCAGGTTATAAGGGTTTTGTATAATGACTTACTCTGATCTGATACAGCTACCTGCAGACATTTTAATGGCATCTTTAACCACACATACGTTTAAATGAACTCATTCATAACAGTTTGGAATGTCACCGGAAATATGAGATTTAATTTCCGCTCAAGAGACAGATGATCAAATTTCTGATAGATCAAATTTAGCTTGTCAATGTAACTCCTGCAAAATAGCAACAAATGTACACTGAAAGCTCTCAGAAAAACAGAATCGTGTTGAGTCTGGAAATCAGCAGTTATGAAGGAGAGAGTTTTCATTACATGTTTGATGCTCCACTGTTTCTTCAGTTTATATTTTAAAAATCTTATACACGACACAAACTTGTAAAGAATCTCACTCTGCCTTCAAAACGTGCTTTACAATTTAAAACACTGCAAAGACACTTTTATTATTTCAATGCATATACAGGTCCTAAAAATAAGCACCTTTCACTGACATCAAAAACACAGTGAATGAGTGCTTGCGGTTCTCTCTCTGCAGCTATAAAAAGAAGATTAGGAATATTGCCATGTCAAACTGCCAACTCTGCACTTTCTGTCTGACATGATTATTAATGCTACAAAATGCTGCTCTTGAAATACATAAAGCACTACAATTGCACATAAAATGTGTTAGCAAATAAAAAGCTGTTGATATTCAAGCGATCCATCTACAAGATCGACACCAACATGTTTTTCAATGTTCCCTCTCAAAACATCAATAAATCAACTTCCAATAAAAACTCATGTTGTTCTAAATATAATTGTTTTTCTCGTGACCGTCCACTTTCATTGCATGAAACAAAGACAGTGTAAACATTTCTCCTCATGTATGACAGAAGACAGAAGCTCATACAGATGTGAAATTATGACAGAATTTTGATTTTTAAGTGAATGAACCGTTTAAACCATGAAGGGCTTTTATTAAAGACTTACCTGAACACAGGAGGGTGCTGAAGACCACCACACGTGCAAGACCCATTTTCATGTGATTTCTGTAGAAATACATATAACTGTGATCATATATCTGTGAACACACTTCACAGCAACATATACATTGGAATATATAACAGGAAATACAACTTTAATACATACCACTGCTTTTCTTTGCTATGTGTTTGGTACAGAGAAAAATTATTGTAGAAGACTGATACAAGATGACAGTAAGTAAAGAGAATTAAAGAGATTTTTGTTGTTCAAGACCGGCAGTTATCTAACTAAAGTTCTGGTGATGAATCATTAATGCAAATTGAATCCAACCATGTACATCAGACCCCAGCAGAAACTGCTTTTAGGTCAAACAGCCTAACAGAGCTCGTCTCTCCGTAAGACCATGTAGATGAGATTAAGTGAGTTGATTCACTGGCTGTCTCTCAAACAGAAGCTCTGCTGGGACACTAACCGACCGCAGGCCTGCCAGATCCTGTCGAGGGCAAGACTGCTTGACCAGACTGAAAGCTGCTGATAGCTCAAGTCCTGCCAGAACCCCAAGACATTCCCAGCTCAAAGCTGTCTCTCTTCATATTAATCTCACTCAGTCTGGACATCTTATCTCAACAGCCTGAGTCAATAAAACAGCCTCAATTTCTTAATAAGTAGGAAAGACAGAGGGAGGGAGGGAGAGAGAGAGAGAGAGAGAGAGAGACTCTGGCCTCATACTGAATCAGATCTCAGTATCTCAGCATGAAAACGAAACTGCATCTGCTCGTTTTATTTGAATGGGCGCGTTTAATAACAATCGATTTCATAACACCGCATGTTGAATAATATCTACTTGACAATATGCCTTTCTGACATCTTTAAATTGTCTAAATATAAAGCAAGAACGGAAGGAATGAGAGTAAAATGAGGTGATGTAACAGACATGATTCAAACTGTCTCAATGAAATGTGTTTTATAAAGTCGGAACAAACAGCTCACAGAAAGCTCATGCAGCACTTCTAACACACGTGTGTGTTTTCTGTCGGACATGCTGATGCGACAGGGCGGGTCGCGCTGGAGATGTCCCATCAAAAGCATGAGTTACACCCCATCTGCTGGAAAGCCCATTACATTCATACTAACAAAGACCTGATACACCTTCATTCTTTTCCCTTCCATGCATATAAGCTTAAATGATGCATAAACGACACAAATAGGAAAACGTGAGCATGGGCTCTCTGCCATGTTATTATTTAACCAACAGATATTCAAGATATTAGTCCATCGGATCTGTTATGTAAACTGGTGGGTATGACTGTTTTGCGAGCGGTATGTCATGTGTGTATCGTATGTCTACATCAATCTACTATGAATTATGAATCAATAATTCCTCGTGTTACGTCTCATTTTTCACCCCCAAACAATCTGTGAAATAAATGTGCACAATGAGCAATGCAAATTTCCTATTAATCTAATTTCCTTTGTCTTCCTATTAATCTTTCCATTAAAAATGAGCGAAATTATCACAGTTGCTCCAAAGCATTTTACACGTTCTTACAATTCTGCATTTATTATAATGAGATTATTAAATGTTAAAGATATTTTATGGCGTTTGAACAGGAACAGTTCTTGCCTCACACGCCCTGAATCACATGTTAAAAACATATATATCTCTGATCAAATGAAAATCATTTAAACACAAAAACTGCATCATTTAACCCTTTACACTCTTATGTGAAAACCCTCATCCTACAAGCTATTCCAGTCTATAACGAAGCGCTATAGTTACCTTTATAAATGTAATCCAAACGAGCAAACGCAATTGTCAGATTAAATGAAGGCGTGACCTGTTTTTGGTTTTGTTCTTCCTCCTATTTTCAAGCTCTTCTTCCTCGCCCCCAATCTGCCAAAGAAAGACTTCTGTGGTTTTTCAATCGGCGTTATCTGGAGGGCTTCGGCTGATTTCGTTTTAAAGATCGGCTGCGCTCGGGTAGTGTCGGTAATATCCGGAAACGTCGTCTCTCCTATGCGTTGCAGAGAACAGTCACGTTTCCTCTAAAGTATAAACTTCAGTCAAACAATTACGACAGATTGACGTTTAAATATGAGAGACATGAGAAAGTCAAATGTAATAATTTTTGTTGTTATCATGAAAGGTCATTAAAGTAGACGTGATATAGATCTACATAATCTAGAATAAACGTTTTGCGTAGTATATATATTGCAGCAAACAAATTAACATAAAGTAACTTACTTAAGGTTTTATGTTTGTAATTAGAGCAAAAGAGAGATAAATATCAGTTTTTGCATCGTTTGCTGTAGCTAAATGTCACCATAAGATGGCGCCAGTGTTTCTGTGACGGGCGGGGCGCCATCTCTAGTATAACAGCCTGCTGGTTATTTACCCCGTAAACCTAAACCTACTAACCTAAACTAACCATCAACTAACCTCGTTTTGAGCTTTGTTTCTGCTAACGGTAAGTATTTCTCGATCATCTTTATGCTGTTTTTCTCTATGCGGTCTCGAGCTTTTGCGTCGTCGTGACGTGATACACGTAAACATTCATTCCCGTCACTGTACACAACATAACCAAAATAACCATTTTATTCAGTTTGATCGTGTATTTTATTTTAAATGCATTGCTTATATAAAAATATCGCTTTCTGTTGTTGCGGATGATTAGTAATATTTTGGGTTTTGTGCTACATTAGAGTCATTACGGGACGCTTCGTGTCAGTATTTATAAAAGGATCTTACCGTCGAAAATCAACGAGCACGTTTAATTGTAATAAAACAAACGAGTCGTCGTGAAACTTAGTTCTTCATTTTCAGAGGTTATTGTCTTTGAAACGAGAGAGTTGTTATTTACTCTATCAGTCAATGCAATGCTGGATTTATGATGCTGATTATAAGACATCGTGCATTTACCTGAAAAACACTACTGAACTGTTAGTAGTTGTGTGTTTCCTTTGAATTGTCATCATAGTTCCTCTTAGAATCATTTTAACCTCTTGTTTTCACAGATCTTGTGTGGAGATGTTTTACACGTGTGGTCCCAATGAAGCGATGGTGGTCTCCGGTAAGATTCAACATATTACAATTTACAACAGAGCCATTAGCAGCAGAAGTCATGATGCATCACACCTGTCTCAGGTTTCTGCCGCTCTCCACCGCTCATGATCTCTGGAGGAAGAGTCTTTGTTATTCCATGCATTCAGCAGATTCAGAGGTATTATTCATATCTGTGCGTTTGAATCAATTTACCTGATTTTACATAATCTTTTAATCATTGTATCTTCACAGGATCTCTCTGAACACTCTGACACTGAATGTAAAGAGTGATAAAGTCTACACGCGTCATGGAGTGCCAATTTCTGTCACTGGCATTGCCCAGGTTCAGACACTGTCTTTTGCACACTAATACGATGGATTTTTTTGGAAATCATAAGATAGGAAAAATGTTGTGTTTTTAATGGTATTTGTGTATGTAGAAAGACAGTCTCATTGATGTTTTTTGACTGGTGACTCAGATGAAGATTCAGGGACAGAATAAGCAGATGTTGGCTGCAGCGTGTCAGATGTTCATGGGAAAGTCGGAGGCTGAGATTGCTCATATTGCCTTGGAAACACTGGAAGGCCACCAGAGAGCCATTATTGCTCACTTGACTGTGGAGGTAAATACATGCATCCTTACAATGCGTTTGCAAAATCTGCAGTTCCAATCAGCAGTTGAATTTGAATTCTTTTAGTAAACATGACTCTTCTTGGTTCTGTATAGTAGACGTGTTGTGCATTTGTTTTCTAGGAGATCTACAAAGATCGTAAGAAGTTCTCTGAACAGGTGTTTAAAGTGGCCTCGTCCGACCTTGTAAACATGGGCATCAGTGTGGTCAGCTACACACTTAAAGACGTTCACGATGACCAGGTATGTTTGGCCACAGGTTTCTGTGTTAAAGAACTTAAGAGCGTTTCTGCAAATGCTTTAAAAGTGCACAGATGGATTCACATTTTCCTGACTGTCTGGATCACTCTTTCAGGATTACCTGCACTCTCTGGGAAAGGCCCGAACGGCACAAGTGCAGAAAGATGCTCGTATTGGGGAGGCTAAGAACAAACGAGATGCCGTGATCAGGGTGAGCATTCTCTCTGTTCTGTTGCAACAGTCTGTCTCCACTTTGTAAACATCAACTCTCTTCCATATTGATATTATGTAGTATTTATGTTAGGTCACACATTCTCTCATTTCTGTCTATAGGAGGCCCACGCAATGCAGGAGAAGGTCTCTGCTCAGTACATGAATGAGATTCAGATGGCTAAAGCTCAGAGAGACTATGAGCTGAAGAAAGCTGCCTACGACATTGAGGTCAACACCAAAAAAGCTGAATCTGAAATGGCCTACCAGTTACAGGTAAATCTACAACCAGGCCTGTGGTCAGCAAAACTCCTTGGGCTTAACTGTCTGAGTATAATTGAGAAGCAATTGGTGAGACAGTGTTATACGGTGAAGCAATATGGCGTGAACCGCAGAGCTTTGAAGCTGAAATGGGGTCCTGCTAACTCTTGCATTAGGTGGCGAAGACGAAGCAAAGGATAGAGGAGGAGAAGATGCAGGTGCTGGTGGTGGAGCGCTCGCAGCAAATCACGCTGCAGGAGCAGGAGATCACGCGCAAGGAGAAAGAGCTGGAGGCTAAAGTCAAGAAGCCAGCGGAAGCAGAGCGCTACCGGCTGGAGAAACTAGCGGAAGCTGAACGGTGAGATGCATGTTTTCAGTTTACTGACTATTTTAAACGCATATCAAACTCTGGGTCTCTAAGAGGTCCACAGACCTGCAGAGTTTAGCTGCCACCCTAATGAATCACACCTGAAGCAGCTAATTAAGGTCCTGCTGGAAACATCCAGGCAGGTGTGCTGGAGTAGACTGGAGCCAAACTCAGCAGGTCTGTGGGCTTCCAGGAACATAGATTGGAGACCATCTTTCTGACACCATGTGAACACTTTGTTCTCTTCAACAGTCTTCAGCTCATTATGGAGGCAGAAGCTGAGGCTGAATCTATAAGAGTAAGTGATCAGTCAGAATGGTTTAGGTCTCTGTTTCTCGAAAGCAGCATAAGCTTAAGTACATGGTAGAGCTATTAGCTCCAATAGTTTCTACCATGTTCTTATGCCTATGATGCTTTTGAGAGAAGCAGCCCAGGTTTCCATGTTAAAGGTATGCTGTGTCTCTTCACATAGCATTAGAGTTAATTGAATTCAGATATGACTTAAATGTCTGCAGGTGTTTTTAAGTTGTATTCAGTGAGATGTTGTGATCAGGTGAGAGGAGAGGCTGAAGCGTACGCTGTGGAGGCTAAAGGTCGTGCTGAGGCAGAGCAGATGGCGAAGAAGGCTGAGGCCTTCCAGCAGTACAAGGAAGGAGCGATGGTGGACATGCTTCTGGAGAAACTGCCTCTGGTGAGACTCTGTGTCTTTGAGTATAAGTGTCAATCTCTGCTTGTGTCAGGTGAGGGAGAAAAAATGATTCATAATCATTAAAAGATTATCTGCCTTGATCTGCAGAGATTATTGTCACAGCCAAATCCTACAGCACAGACACCTGCTAGTGTCCATTCATCTTTGATGTGATGCCCTGTATGGATGGTAAACTGTGTTCTTTCTGTTCAACACTAGATGGCAGAGGAGATCAGTAAACCTCTGTCAGCTACCAACAAGGTCACCATGGTTTCCAGTGGAGGTTCAGAGATTGGAGCAGCCAAGCTGACAGGTGAAGTGCTGGACATCATGACCAAACTGCCAGAAACTATCGAGAAGCTGACCGGGGTTAACATCTCCCAGGTAAATACACAACCACTCGTCCCCACACACCTACAGACCAATAATCAATAATCATGACTATTAATATACGTATGCTGAACGTGACACTGAATCAGTATCTCTTCTCCTTTAGGTGGCCCGCACTGGCTGAAACAAGACTTTTAAACTGTATGCATGCCTCACAATTATTCCTCAATATAATGTTCCTGCTGTACTTTTTTTTTCATTGAAATTATTCTCTTTCTGTAACTTTGTGTCTCTGTTGTCCTCATTACATCTTTCTTGTTTTTACTTTCATGTTCACATGTATGTCCACTAACACTGCCTGTATTTTCTGCCTTGCTGCCAAAACCCAAAGTGCATTTTAATGTAGACGTCTTCAAGGAAGAATACTGGTCTTAACTGTTTGAATCTAATGTCTTCATCTCCATCAAAGGATATGTTGAACGCCAATAGACACTACAGCCTTTGACAACAATATTGTCAAACATGGTACATTTACCTGTAGTTATTGTTATTAAAAACCTCAGAAGTAGAAGTAACATACGGTTACTGTTTAGTTACATTTGACTTTTCTATTAGTTTTCAACATGAGGGATTAGAATAGTAAAGCATACATTTATAATATTTTGCTACAGCATGTGATGATGGCAGTGAGTAACTGATGCTGTTGTATTTTTTTGGGAGGATGGACTGTGACTTTTCTTAGACGAGTTTTAATGGTTTAGCTGTGTTAGTTTGACAATCATACCTTTGTCAGTAATTATTTTGGAAACCTTTTTTTACTTGATTTACAACTACAGGTTTAAATCACTATAGATGTGTTTATGTACCTAAAAGTTCTACAGCAAAACTTTTAGTAATCATAACTGTGTAGTTTACAGGTAAAGCTATTGTGAGTTTTTTTCTAAATGATTTTACATTCAATATGGTATTTTCACAGTATTTAGTATGTTGGTTATGTTATAAATTCTACCTGGTTATATGGTACACAAATATTTATGCTGAAGGAAATTTAAACAGGAGTATATTGTTAAAGCTACTTGTGTTAACTGTCAAGTTTTTTGTTATTGCAATTTTTGTCATGAAGACATTTCATGAGCACTACAACATTATTTATACTGTACTGTAGTCTTTGTATATGTTATATGCAATTCAGACTGAAGTAACCACTCATTTATTGACTCTTTGTTTGTATTTGTTTTCACAATCACAACTTTGTTTAATGACTAATATTTTATATTCTAAGATCTGGATGAAGGCTTGTCCATTTACTATTGCTGGGCAGAATAAACTCTGATTATTTTATTTAGTCCTATACAGTAATGTTATATTAATGTAGTGTCCGGGCATATGTTGCACCTACTGTATGCTGTGTAGGCTAGTGCTGCTTTAATAGTGTGTTGAGAAACGTTTGTATTTGTTATTTATATAATAGATGCCACTTTCTATATACCCAAATAAAGTTTTAAATGTCATTTCATCTACTTTAATGCATGTAAAGACTAATCAAATCAAAACCATTATACTATGAACTATTTGCTTATGATGCCTTAAAACCATCTTCACCACAGAAATATTAAAAAGCAAATGTTACTTGTTCAATTTAAAAGTATTGTTTTCACACGGCTAATGTAAGAACTTGTGAATTTTCTGTCAGTTCAGGATCTGTGAAGAGATTTGTTTTCATTTACATTACCTGACGCTTTAATCCCAATTGATTTACAAATGTCGCATTTCTCATTATCTCATTTCCATGAGCACAAGCTGTCAAAGATCTCATAGAAGCAATAATAAGTGTTTTTATAGTTGAAGTTCAGAGAAGAAAGTGCAGTTAACTTTGTACCTCATTTTGTCTTCCTGCTTCAATCGCGCGCTTTTCCTGAGGTAAACGCAAACTGATTTATCTGAGCAATTAAGTTATAAAGACACAGTGAACAATAAAAATGGACAAAAACAATCAACATCTGAAATACACCCTCAATCTAAACTGTTGATTTTGAGATATTCTATTGATTTTGAGATTTAAAAATGTCATTTTTAAGATCAAATCAGCGGGCAGTGAGAGTATAAAAGCATGTTATTTACAAATCCCGCAAGATTATAATACATTCTCCTAAAATATAACATTTTATAAAGAGGAAAATGCTCATGCCAATATATTGTGATTATCATTCAGACTGAAAATAACATAAATTGGTCCAGATTAAAGTTTTTTATTGTTCATATAAGGAGAAACAGTTACGTCAGATGAGTGTTGATCTATACAGCAAAGTCATCGTAAAGAGCAGTTAATAATAATAATAACACTAATAATAATATTGAGAACTGTGTTGTTTTCTAAAGACATATAATGGGTTACAACAAGGATTATACATGAATTTCCAGCCTTTACTGGAGACAGATGACAGCATGGAGGTCAGTGATTATGTGGTTTAGGAATGTGTTAACATCCCACACTCTTATCTCATATATGCTGCAGTTAATACATTATTAAAAATCATATTTTAACTGGACCAGAAAACTTTCCCTTTTCAGAATGAACATGTCTTTATACATATATACACACACACACACAGTAACTCCCAATGGATACTTATGGATAAAAAACAGTTAATATAATAGTTGGTAATAAAGGTTTTTAAAAAACACTACTAAATAGTACCTGGTAAGCAAGTTGTTGTTGTTTTTGCACAACAATTTTTATCTCCCTTTCTGAAGAAAAAAATACTTAGAGAATATAAAAGGACTGAACTCTTGGACAATTGTATAGATGTTTTTACACACCGATGTTTCCACTGTTTCCTTAAATGTTCTCAAACACGCACTCTCAAACGCACCACACACACGCATATACACACGTATATACAGAGATAATAGAAAAATACTTACATGTGATAAATGGCTAAAACGTAATGACGATAAACAAACAATAAGTAAAAAAGGTTCATTTAAGTGCCATCTCCCATCTTTAGTTTTTAAACTTTCTCTTTAGTGCAGTCTTTAACTCATTCACCTCTCCAACAGGTCTCACCCCGTAGTGACAAAACATTTGCACTTTATCTTAAACCGTCAATCTGCAGCCCAGCAAAGCAGCGTCATAAAAGGCATTAAAACTTCATAACAGCTTACAACTGCTGGAGGGTTTGAAATGGTACAAAAACAGCTTTCACAGTATATTTAAAATCATACATTAAAACTGGCTAAAATGCTGATGCAAAATAAACAAATGCATTTTTCTAGTTACGGAATATTTTAGTTGGCGTAAACTAGCAATTTCATAAACAGGTGTGAAGCTATGTCTGTTTTAAGACAGTGGAACCGTGGGCCAGTTTTGAGAAAGTTTCCCAAGTTGTGCACCAGCTCCAGTATTATTCAGAGGAAAGAGGGTAAATGATAACAATAAATGAATGGTTACGCTGTTATGTTGCTAACCCATGATTCTTAACATAGCACGTCCTACTGTTATTATATAAATGATCGTGGAGGAAAGCTCTCACGAGAGCTCAAGGCCTTTTATTGACACTGCAGAGCAAGTCTTAAGAAGGACAGTTTATAACAGTTCATGTGCCGGCCGCTCCTGCAAGTTTGTCGGTATTGGCAAACCTGCCAAAATCCTTATTTGGAATTTCTGCTTTTTTCCTCAAAGCAGTGTTTTCATTTCCTTCCACTTCATGGTCAGCGTCTTCTCAGCCTTTCTTTCATTTTCTTTGAATTCCTCTATGAGTTCATGTGCTCCACCTGGATGGCGGAGGTGGAGACAGTGAGGCAGAGGTCTTTGTGGGTCGTCAGGCCAGCCACGCTGACGGGCTTGTACTGGATCTCTCCAGCAGACACGGTCTTATACTGATGCAGGTCGAAGGGGCAGGGAATTCCCTCTGTGACGGAGTAACTGGTGGGTGGGGTAGGGTTAGGCTGGTTCTGTGCTTGAGCTGTTGGCCCTGCCCCTGCTGCCACAGCCCCGCCCCCTCTGCCCCTCCCACGGCCCCTGCCAGTCCCTCCACCTGCGGGCTGACCTGGATTCTGCTGGCCTTGCTGCGCAGCCACTGCGGCCGCAACGGTCAAATGATCTGGGTTGTGTTTTCGCATGTGTTTCATCAGATACGTCTCCTAAAACAAAATTAACA
>JAZGTK010002128.1:0-33662 GCA_036877625.1 Ambastaia sidthimunki
AGAGTGATAAGAAATCTTTAATATGATGCGTCTTTGATGGTCACTACCACACTTCTTGTAGCTTTAATATCAGCAGACTGAGATAAGATTGCCCACTACCCTCTATTATGCTACTGAAAAGTAATATTAAACCATGAACTTTATTAAATGTATAGCTGAGGAAAAAATCTAACTGGTTTATCCGCTTGCCAGGTTTGCTTACAGGGTATCTGCAGGCAATATTGTAATTGGCTTTTTGCATATTCTAATATTTGCTTAGCGTGACAGGTTTTTAAGTTATTTCAAACTATTTTGCAGTCAGCACTTCTAAATGTTGGGGTTTTCAGCATTGCTGAAATGTTTATATCTCTAAAGTTAGAAAGGAGGGAAAAGTTCTTTCTTAAAAGGAAAAGTTAAAATATGAAGACTTCATTCTGGATTAGGAAACCATCAATTTCCAGTTTGAGGTGCAAACGGGTTACATTAAGGCTGTGCACGGATCATGTCCTGTCGCACCATAATTTCATACACATCTCCTTTCATTCCTGAGCAATTTCTTGTTATTAAGTCATATCGGTTCTGCCCCTCTCCTTTAGCAGCTACAGAACCTCATCATCTTTCTCCATTTCACCAAAGCAGAGATCTGATTGCTTGCTCCTAAAACTGTATCGACTGGTTCATTTCACAATGTTTCTAAGATGTAGGACTGACCTTCCTTATCTGGCTTTTCATTGAACGCTGCATGCGAACAGATCCAGGGCAACGTAACAAACATCACACAGTTGTAAGTGGAAAGTCGAGGGATATCGTGTGTTTTGGCTTTGAGTGATGAATGAACCAATTTGTACCAGACATTGGGGGCGGGGTTGGCAGGGTGGTTATATTGATGGCCGTGATGGAAAGGCCCAAACACAGGAAATTTGGCTCGGGCACACATGATAGGAAAGATGTGTGGTAGGATTGATAAAAACACATTAGGTCAGGACCGTTGGATGTGTTTATCCAGAATATGTCAAACATGGATTGCAAGAACATGTCAAGCAAAAATTCAAGGCTGTCAAATAGAGAAGATTGCACTTTATAAAAATGCCAAGTGATGCTTCTCACAAAGCATAAAGCTCGCTTGCATAAAGGGTTTAATCTAATGAATGTCTTTAGAGTTATTGGCAATAACTGTCTCTGATTATATATGTGTTCTAATGTTTAGGTCCCTTGAGTGTACTTTACATTTTAACAGACAGTTAGACTGAGTGTTTCTGTTAAGCCTATCATTATGTTCTCTGAGCAGAAACATTTGAGAGTCAAACCTTTTCCAGACTAAAAACTTTTTCTTATATATTTCTTTTTCTCAATGACAACCATCTTAAATTCCAGCCTAGTGGCTAGTTTTTTCCAGACTAAAAATCTCAATACCCAGTACAGATGCTGTGGTACAAAGTCAAAAACTTGCTCACTGCTTTCAAGTACCCTAATATATATTTATGCATTTTCTGTTAATGTAAATACAGTCAATTTGTATCTTATGCTTTTTGATTTTGTTCTTTATTTCATTAGTGTCATATAATGCAGTTGTTTTAAATTATAATATAGCATATTAGTTCTATGCTGTAGTATTGATGCATTGACTAGTTTTTGGTATCATGACAACAGCGTCCACGAGTGTGTAAAGACATTGTTCTGAACAACCCAAGGGCTCTAAAACATTTTTCTGTGACAGTGTCATCGCTCTTAGAATGTGGGTGATAGAACAGTAACTAACGTTTTCCACTGTGATCGTTCCTCAGCGTGATTCAGGACAAGTTCTGCGGGATCGTGAACATCAGCGTGGAGGCTCTGCACGATGTTATGACAGAAGACCCTGAGAGCGGCACCTTTAAAGAGTAAGCAGTCTCTCTGTCTAATGACCTGGAACATGCCGGACAAGGACACACACTGTCACGCTACTGTGTTTAATGACACATGCTCAATGCTGGCAGCTCCAAAATCACACATGGAAAATTATCGAATGAAATTCCAGTGCCTGAAATGATATTGTTTTCTGCAGGTCTTGTTTTATAGTTTTGTTGGTGATATAAAACGTTAAACTGTACATTCTGGACACATCAGGCTGAACAAAAAATGATCATTTTACTGAATTGTAATACTGTTTTATGAAATGTAATATTGTGTAATATCCTCAAATCCTACAACAAGTGATTTTACAACAACATACAGGCCTCAGAAATGCTATTAAATATTGTTTAAATAAATCAATGTTTAATACTGTATAAAGTTGCTGTTTGACGTAGTGCTTGTATGTAGAAACAAAAGCTATGCCACATTTACATTATAACTTATAACTTAACCTGAACAATTTTGGAACTGCTTTTTTAAATTTGAAAATTTGGTTACTGGATTGGTTCATATTTTTGCCTTGTCTTCATTTTCCACAGTAATTTGGTAACCAAAATGTATTTCCTAACTGATACAATTCATTGTAATATTGTATGAAATCCAACAAATATTTACAATTACCTGCATGGGAAAACAGTTATAAGCTATTTCGCTATTCAGTATCTTGTTTGCACAGTTAGCTGGTCATGAAACGTGAATGACGCCGCAGGGCAGCCAGTAATTTATGCCTCCGGGACGAGGTGCCACCCTTATGTTTACCACCTAAAGCGTTTTATCATTTCCAGGCAGGATGGAGACACAACCTGCCTTATACATACTTCAGTGGAGTGTCAAAATAGCATTTAAATGTGGAGTGAGTTTACACAGGAGGAGTGCGAGGCAGTGATAGAGAACGGAAGAATGCGTCACGTTTAAAAAATGAAATGTAACATGAATGTAATGCGCTCGCTGGCTTTTGCATGCATGCATTCATGCGCGCTTCACGACCTTACACCCTCTCTCTGGTTTCCTGTCCTCCAGTTGCATGCTGATGAGCCACTTTGAAGAGCCAAAGCTGACGGATGACGAGGAGCCTCCGACAGAACAGGACAAGAGGAGGAAACTGGTGAGTGTCTAACCGCAGCTCAAAGGTCCTGGATGTTAAAGGCTTCTATTGATGGCAAGTGCCACAGAGTGGCCCATATTGATGATTTGTAGTGGCTGAACGGATGTCTTGACGAAACAGTACATTAAAGTAATTTGACACATGAGATTCACTGCGTTGCTGCTTCAATGTAAAGACTGTCACAAACAGAGACTAAAGAAAAATCAAAAGATCAGTTATGTCAGAAATGTCACTTTTTGTGCCATCAACATTCAGCTTAAGATTAAGATGCTTCTTGCATTGGATTCATTTTTCAGATGTTTTCTCTATCCCAGCTTAATATGTACAGTTCTAGAAACCTGCTTGAATGTATTTGTTTTATTATTGCGATTTCGTTTGGTTACAATTGTAACAATTTCATTTTCAGTTTAAAATTACAGCTACAGTTCTTGGCTTAAAAAGTAAAAAGATGCTTGTCAAAGAAAGTGAAGTTTAGTTTTTTTTAGAGAATAAACTTTGGATGTTGGATGGCTATGAGTGATGGGCTTGAGTACCCAAAGGTGACAGCAGTGGTCGATTATAAAAAAAAATGGTGTGAGTTGAATTTATATATTATCTTTATACTTCACAACATCGATCAAAATCCAGTAACAACTCTATGCAGTCATGTGAAAAGCCTCATGTATAAATTTTCTGATTGGTCAACCAGTGGAATGCTGGTATTTTAGTGTTACTTTCTGATGCGTACATTGACCAGCTTTGAATACACAGTGTGTATTCATTTTTTTTTACACAGTTAATGCGTTTACTGAATTTGACATAACTGCTTCATTCTGTTCTGAATGATTTCTAAACTTTTAAATGATCATAACATTTGATTGGAACTGGTTCAAGACACAGTGTAAGTGTTCACACACAAAAGTCCCTTAACACAGCATGAATTTCTCAGCAAATTGAGAGCCTTGCTTTATGATTAATTGAATTTTAAGTCGAATCCAGACAGGACATTTAACAACAGTGAAGTCATTTGCGTTCTTGGTAAATTTAATTGTCATCAGAGCTTCACCAGTAATTTGTTATCCACAATCTTTCAATCTTTCAAAAACTCTTTCAATGAAACTGCCATTCTTTAACAATAAAGAACTGCAGGGGATAAATAAGAGATTTATAGTCATTAAATGGTTTAATCGATTGTCAGCCCTAGTTTAATCAATTAAACAATATTTCTCTAAAACACAGAACTGAACGCATTAATGCGTCAACTGCGGAAAAAAAGAGATCTGTGGCTTTTTAATTGTTTAATTGAGTGCAGCTCTTTTTAAATCAATTAAAATCTGTAATCAAGGCACTCAAAAGAGGTTGTTTTGTTTTGGTTGTGTCTTGCTTTGATCCTTTAACTTGTATGAAGCATTAATGTATCTGGAAAGCTTTGTCTCGGAGGGAGTATGTCAGCAGCGACTGACATACTTGGTGTATTGAATTATGTTTGCGCTCCAGCAGAGAGTCGTATGCTATCGGAGCAATTGCGAGCAGGGACCGAGCGGTGAGCAGGGAAAACCGATAGAGGAAAAGGACACGGAGAGCAATCAGTCCCCACATAACAGGCGACAGGGGTGCAGAGCAGTCAGTAGATAAAGTCAAAGAGATGTATTACACTACAAATCTGCACTGACACATGGAAGGTGTTAGTTCCTGCTGGTTAATGATGCACAAAATGGATTAAAAGGCAAAAACGTGTGTGTGTTTTTTAGCACTTCCTTCAGCACAAATACAGGGTTAGATGTAAAGAGCTTTATTACGAATCATCACAGCCCTTAACCACCGATCTGTCACAAGGAGGATGTTGCAAACAGGCCGATATTTGTGTGGTCACCCCATGAAAAATTGGCAGAGCAGCTTTAGACAGTAGTTCTGGGATTGCTACTATATTAACCTTGTTTCCCAGACTGGTTAACCTGTCAGTTGGGTTGTTACTGCTATGTGCTGGACATCACTGCCATTATAAAAAAGAAATGGAAGTGAAACGCTTTCACCGTGACTGTTTATGGGTAGACAGCCCTTGTTTTTATTGGCTGTATTTTGTAATGTGCTGTAGGGCTACACATGGATGTTTTGTTACTTTATTCCAAACATAGTGTGTCGGAAATGGTTTGAAGCCATTATGTATTTGTATTTGACCTTTGACCTCGTACAGTAGAGTACAGAAACCTGCCTCAAAGAATGTCATTCTGTCTTTATGCTTACAATCATGCATGCTGACAAATAGCATTTGAGATACACAGCATCTCATGGCAATTTATTTAAAATTGATTTGTAATTTATTGGTTAAATAGGTTAATCTGTTATTGTTAATACTGCATGTCTCAGTGAAAACTGAGGTTTAACCCCCTTTTCCTCATCAATAGAAAATTCCTTGTTTCATAATTTGTTTAAAGCTTTAAGATTTAAAGTTCAATCCAAACAAGAGTACAAAAATTACAACAGTTTCCCTTTTGAGATGCAGTATTATATAACAGATGCTTTGATTTAAGAAGCACGTTTCTTTCTGATTTATTACCCATGAATCCCTGAGTGTGCCAAATTTATTTTGGCTGTTAGAGTCTTTTTATTTAATGCTGCTTTGAGCAAAAAGATTCTAATTTCACACACTTTTAATTTTGCACTGTTCATTAACCTAAGAAGGGTTTTTTTTGGGTTTGGAAAAATGTGAATTATGTTCTTGAAATTACTGTCACGTGACTTTGCCTGCATTCATTTTTAGTCCAAGTTTGGGCAACTAACTTTTTCCCAATGATTGCTGCTAAACTATTATCTGGTGGCATTAGCATATTATAGAGAGAAATCAAAGCTAAATTGGAAGCAGAATATTACTGCAGTGTGTACGTTCTTCACTAATGTATTCAGATAGCTCAAGATTTCAGGGTTTTGTCCAAATCACATTAAAAAAGTCTGAGAGGGATTTAGAAATAATGACAGCTTCCTCCAGTATGCCTAAAAAAACTTTCGAGCCTGCTCTCATACAGTTAGTCTAATTAGATTATTATGCAGTTGTTATCATAGCATAGTAGTAATATGCAAATTTTTAACCAGAGAGGAAAGGGGGAGGAAAATTGGATGTGGGAGAAAATGAATATCAAACTATTTTGGAATCTCAGAGGTTTATGCCCAGTAGAAAAATTTTGTGGCACTCTATAATTATGAAGTGGCATTTTGTCCTTGAGTACTTTGTCCTTTAATGGGCTCAATGGCCCAGTACAGTACATTCTAGTTATGAGTGTGATGAAATTGTTGACCCCTCTGTGTTTAAATTTTACTTCTCCCACACAGAAAATTGTCACCCTTATTGTTCACCTTCAGGTCGCTTCAGGTCTCCTGTTGTGTTATTTTTTTAGTGGATTTGTTAATGCATCTTTTACCATACAACTGTCAAACTCCAAAAAGCACAAAAATCACAGCTGTAGAAGTAAGTATGACTTCTGTACTATATTTCAAAGACACACAAGCTTTTTGCCTACTTGTGCGTTCCACAGTAACAATAATGGCATATGAATCTGGAATGACGTGAGAGTAAGTAAATGTCAGAATTTTCATTTATCAGTGAACTGTGATTTTAAATCCATCACAACAATTTGTTTCTGATCAAAGTTGTTGATTTTAGACCATCTTTGATGACTTGCGTCATCGTTTTACAGTCATTGTTTCCCTTCCAGAATACTCTTTAGTTACATGCAACCATTTTCTAAGGTCTTTGACCTTTTCCACACCTAAATGAAGAGCTCTCAGCACGTCTGAGACAGCTTAACCTTCAGTTTGTTGATGGGACCACACTGAGAAGGCACTCAAGCATGCTCTGCCCTCTTCTGTTTTACGTGGCCACGCATTAGCGCAGCTAGCATAACACTACTCCGCCCTCAGCAGCGGCCTCTTAACATCAAGCATCGCCTCTCTTTCCTCAAGTGACTGGAGAGGTTCACGTCACTGGTGCTTTGACTCAAGATGATAAGTGCTGTTGGACCGATTTTTGCTTGATATTTAGAAGTGTCGTGCAAGGCAGATCTTTTTAGCATGTTCTGGCATTTTTCTAGTTGTCTACAGGGTGCATTTAATTATTTTCTTAGCAGAGTCATTCCAAAAGAGTCACGATTGACGCTAAGTTCTTGGGTTTCACTGGGGGGAGGATTTTGTGCAGTTAGTAAATATTAAGTCGATTTAAACGGTAAATGGCAAGTACCTAACTGATAAGCAATTTGTGTATCTCAATTAAGTTTTTTTCCCCCTTGTGTAAATAATTTTAGTTTATCTTTTCTGTAGTAGCAGATTTTTGTTGTGTTGCTCCTCTGCTAGAAATGCAAATTTTGATCTTTCGTAATCTCCATCTTCAATGGTATATTTAGTCACAAGTTATTTCAAATAACACAGTTAAATCATGAACGTTAACTTCACCTCTAGACCTTGAAACAGACTTCAAGAGATTTTTGCCTGCACAGCTGTGTGGTAGACAAAGGGAATATAATCCAGATTATATTTAATAATACAGACATCACTTTCGCATAGTGTCAGTATAACTCATTTGTGTGACTTTTGTTTCAAATTGTATTAATACACTCTTGACAGTTTTAGGTTTATATCAGGTATCAGGCAGACTTTGCATTTGTAAGGTTTATTGTTTTGTGTCATTGCAATTGTGAAAACAATAACTGGATGTTGAGACCGATTCATTTGTGTTTTACAATGTAAGCTATTGATATTGGTTTTGATAGACTTCTGCTTACACAGAAATGATGACTGATCATGGAAGACTGTTGCTTTATTTGAATGGCAAACCTCAGCTCTTATTTAGTCCACAGCCTCTTTAAGTGACTTGATGAGGCTTAAAAGTCTAATTAGAAATTCATGGAGCTTGATCCACTCACACACCCTCATTACCAGCCTGCAGAGAGGATGTGAGTCAATCCATTAATATCAGTTAGTTTTAAGAGCGAGAGGAAGTGCAGAGTAAGCAAACAAAGGCTTAACCTTTTAGACAACTTTGTGAGGTAGGCTTGAATTTATTGGAGACTCGAGAAGTAAATTACAGCTGCCCCATCATTCCTGAAAAGTTTGATCTGCATAAACAGTCAGGCTGACCTTTCCTTTCAGGAAATAGATTCATAGCTTGACTGTCTTTTACAGTGATGGAGGTGCTTACAATAGCTGTATTTAGTGTGCAAACAGTTCTCTTTAAGGTCCTTTCAGAAGACCCAGAGGACTGATTTGTTAATGTGTACACCATCCACACACTTGATTATGCGTGCCCCCTCTTTCACTGATTTGTATAAATTTGCAATTCCAACTGGCAAATACTGAACTGACCAAAACTGTTTTAAAATACGTCATTTGTTGACAGCATTTAAAAAAAAATACCACCGTTCTTAAAATAATAGGTCAGATGTAACAGTCTTGCCAGCATAGTCACCTCATACCCATTTTTTTCCTAATTAATTGGTTTTAAAATGTGTTAAAATAGAAGTTATAAAGAAAACATTTGGCACATTGTGTCTGTTGATCATGAGAAATTTTAAAACAATCTTTTTGATTCATAATGATCATGGGGTCTCTTGGAATTCCATATGCAAAAATTGCTTTTAAATTCCATCCACGCAAAGTTATACAATACATAATAAACAGCTTTCATATATGGGTAAATGCCCTTTGAAGAATATTTTACTTTTATGTAACGTAAGAGGCAGGGATTGCTTTCCTTTCATTTTTAGTATTAAGTTTGGAGTGTTGAATTTCCAAATGAAGCTGCTGTAATTGTCTGATAACTGGAAATTCTGATCATTTGTGGGACAGACATTTATTGGCAATATGAGAGGAAGGTCATAATCCGATTTCCACTAATGTCTTTTGTTGTTCCAATCTACATAAATGGTTTTTGTTTACTTCAGACTGGCATTCTCTTTTCTGGTTAGAATTTTAACATGGTTCTATCTGTTATAGTTGTGTTTGCCAACCTTTTGTCTAATGTTACCCCCACAGCCCTGGCAGTCAGGATCAAGTACTCTGTTATTTGTCACCAATCTCTCCCTGTGCATATATTTTGCTGTGAGTGTCATCCACACAAATTTACAATATGATATAACTTATACCTTTTTTCCTAAATAGGAACTGACAGCTTCAATATTCTAGTTTTAATTTCAGTTTTATAGGTCTCACAAAACTAAATGAAACATTTGTATCCACTGATATTCTCTGAGGTATTTGTACCACTTATCGTGAATCCTTGGCTTACAGCATGTAAAGTAATGCTAATTCCACTCTGCGATTCTGTAGGTATATATTAAGTGGTTCTAAACATTGTCATACTTTTGTCCAAAATGACTTGAAAATGGGGAAAAACAGTAGCAGTTTAACACAAAGGGAACATAAATATTAAGTTTTTTATGGAAGGCATGCTGTGAGAGGCATTATTAATTCTTAGGCATTATTAACTGCATATTTTTGTTCTTTTGTATTTGTATTTTTTTTTGTGTTGAATAATGAGAACAGCTTAGTGTAAAAAAACACTGCAAATGTTCTTTCAGTTTTTGTTTTGTCGATTAATGACTCTTCTGTCTGCATTATTTTTTATTATTTTAATTATGGGAAATTGCTTTTCAAATATCAATAAATAAGTAGCAGAAGCAACAGTGCAGGAATAGTTCGACCATAAAGTGCTTTAAACCACAGATAATATTTCAATCATGATGTAATACACTTGAACTATAAGAAATACTATTATCTGACCTTAAACCCAGTCCTTCAGCTGGAACATTATCACATTCTAGGCAGTCAGAAGATGAACACAAGTCAGTCACTATCATCAGTTTCTCATGTTTTATGAAGTCCACACTGAGCCCTTGTTAATGATGTCGTGAAGTCATCCAGCCTTGACTTTAGTTTAAATACATTGGGGGAAAAGGGATCAAGGGTGCAGTTTAAACATAGATGACTGTCTTTCTTTTGATACTGTTGAGACCAGCTGGCATTTTACACTTCTGTTCTTCAAAGCCCTTTTTCTTCATTCATTTGATGAAAATCCATTAGAAGTTCACAGTGACTGGAACAGAACTTCTTCCAGGGGCCTCTGCTTTATACTATATGATTTGCAAAGAATAAAACTTCAAAGTTCCTTTTCTGAGTTTCCTTTATTCCTTCTCAAAGCCTTCTTTGTTTTTCTGCAAAACCCTCCGATCATCATTGCTTGGTCTCCACAATTCATGTTCTGAAGGTTTTAGTAATGTGAGTTCCAGTGGTCCAGTGGCAGCTCATTTTATGAACCGCAGATCTAAGTCTGTTATCCAGAATTCATAGACATTTTCATCACATCTATATAATAATGTCCATTTAAGTGTGAGGTTTGACCATGCAGCTTTGTAGCATCATTGAGCCGCCATGTTTAGCTGCTGATGCTGTCCTGTGGGCATAGCAGTCGTATTTTGGTAATCATATGTTTGACTCTTCATTTTGTCCAGTTACAGAACAAAAGAACCCTTTGTGTTTTTTTGCTAATGGCAGTGAATGTGGCTGTATCCCTTGAAAGCTCAGCGATTCTTCAGAGAATTCAGCTGAATTTAGAACGGCTATTTTTTGTCCTTTGAAGCTGGTCAGATGCAATTGATAGATGTATTGATTGTGGTCTGAGGACAACATCAAGGTTGCATCAGATCACTGCTGGGGTCTGATTTAGGTTGTATGTACAATTTCTTTGTGACAGCCAAGGCCATCTGCAGTACAATTTATCTAGTCAATAGATTCCCCTGTTTTAACTTTGGTTAATTTATTTGTAAGTCTGACTCTGTGACAGGGGAATGCTGAAATATGGGTTATAGTTTGCTGAGCATACGTTACTGTGTGCCCAGCCAGCAGTAGCAATGCAGCGCTCTGTGAAATTAATCATTATGACTTTTTAAAATTCACTTAGGTGAAAAATAAGCAGCTATTAAGGTGAATCCCTCTGGACTGAGCTTATCATCTCTCACAGTCTGTCGGCTTCAGACAGCACCAGGAAATCAATGCTGTAAATATTTCTCTCTTTGTTTTCTGAGACACTGGGTTTTCTGTTGTCATCCTTATAATTTACAGCTACCTCAGTCGACTTCAGATTTGACATTGAGTCAGGACTGCCACTGGCTACTTTGCTCAAGGCAAAATTCACTTGGTCTAGAAACTAAAGAAGAACAACTCAGCATGACACTGACTAGTCCTGTAGTTGGATGTAATCACAGTGAAGACAGATTTGACTGACAGCTATCAAAAAGTTAAAAGTCAATCACTCAGAATGATTGAATCTCTCAAACATCCCAATGAAGATCTCCTGACACCGGTGCTGTGGGGGGTTTCCATGTATGTGTCAGGGAAGGGAAATGTTGAGTCTTTTGTGTTTTACACCAATACTCAGTGGAGGGAATGTTAGTTATTTGACACATTTAACCTTTTTAGAGGATATTATATTATAGTTTGCAGATGGTGGCATTTTATATCATTAAATTCTAAAGTACCGTAGGAAATGACTTTTCCTTGTATTTTTCATATGCCACAGGGTAGCTGTTTTTGTAGGTTTGTAGCTGTATTTGTAGTTTAAGTACATGCATGCATGAATTTAAATATGATCACAGTTGGAATTTTAATGCTCCTCAGACACAAATATGTAAACTCCATGACACATCTTAGTTCTGTAATATATTATACATTTATTAGTGCTTGTGAAGTTTTACTGAAGCTTATAATTAGGATAATTAGAGTTTGAGGTTTTTAAAAACCTAAATTGTCCTAGCAACCACAGAGCGGTAAAATTTAAACTACAAGCTGCATAACAACCCCCTGGTTACCACTAACAACATCCTGACATCATTGTGTTGAGTTTTGCACTTAAATTTCTTCAGAATAGGTATTCCTAGTTTGTTACATCCATGATGCGTATAACCATAACACTGCTGTTGGGTTATATCATTAGCTTCAAGTCATCACAACGAGTAGCTTTAAATTTCATTGTAAATTCCAATGACTTCTTTAATATTTTATCCAGGCATATTGTAAACTGAAATTTCAGGTTAATATATTCATGCAAATGTGATAAATCTCCCTCTTGGTTTATCTCTAGCCCTCCCGCTTTATTAACAGCATTATTCATTCATTACATGTATTCATTTATTCATTATTGTATTCATGAGTGCCAGAGCTACAGTATCAACAACCATCATAAAACATTCTGCCATTTAATAGCATTAATGTCTCGTAGTATTTTTTCTTTGCTTTATGATAACATGCACACACGCTAGCCAGACCTCTGCTAACCAGATCACAAATGGGTGATCATGTTATTCCAGTGTGACAATGTTCTGGTGTGTGAAGCAAGTAAATAAGACCTTTTGTACAACCTTTTCTACAAAAGGAACTTACATGTTTATTATTGCAATTTTTGCTTGTTGCATTACTGACCAAGAAATAGTGCAGAAATATCGTTCTTGTTTATATCAAAATATATTTTTTAAATTTTGCAATTTTTTGTTTATTTTCTAGATTATTTAATCCTTAATCCTTAATTTTAATCCTAGATTAAAATTTGCATCTGGAGTCGTCATTGTGCAACTCATGCTTACAGAAGAAACACAATGTTTAGACAGGGAAGATCAGAAATGGTTGTACTGAATAGTTTTATCCAACTATTTAAGTCATTTTAACAATAAACTCTAATCATGTATTGTGTTTCTGTGTGAATAAAAGAATTAAGTGTGACACTGCGTTCTTCGCACAATAGAAAGTGAGTTCAATTAATGAATTCATCGCAATGAGACCTGAGACGCCAGGTTTTTGTTTTAGCATAGGCAACCACGACTGCGATTAGCATATAAATGATGAGAGCGAATGAGTGTCTTATATTTTCAGCTCTGTGTTCATCTGTTGTGTCAGATGTGATAAAAGTCTTGAATCGAGGGCCTTTGTAGTAACACTAAGAAAATACCTTCACAGTTGTCTGTTGATGTGTCTTTGTCCCCAGACAGATGTGCAGAAGACGTGGATTATGTGTCTTAATTCTGTGTCTTAGCTTTGTTTCTCTATTTACTTCCACTGGGACCCTGAATAGATTGGATTTTTTAATAAGAGAGAGAGCGTAAAGCTGTTTTTAAGACCGTATCCTAGCATGGACAAGTTTTGAACACCATTCCTTTACATACATACAGGCTTATCTTGTATTAACCACTTGAAAAGCATGATACTCATTTATCTTCAGTGCCATTTTCTTAAGCTGTATTCAAAGTACTTTTTCTGCAAGCCTCCAGAGTGCTTTAATCTGCGAGAAGATCTTATAAAATAACTTATTGTGTAATTGTAATGCTGCATCATTTATATTTTGAACCTGCTGTCTGACTGTGGTGTCTGTTTATCTACAGCTGGCTCTTGAGGACCCCGTACACAGTGTCTCCCTCCAGCAGTTTGTCTATGAGAAGCTGAAGGCCCAGCAGATGCTGATGGGAGACCAGAGCTTCCAGGCGCTCATGGAAACAGTGGACACGGAGATTGTGCGACAGCTCCAGGAATTTCTCCAGGGCATGTGAGGGGACCACAGCAGACGGTTAGGAACGGTCTCCTGAAACCAGAGATGCTAACCTTCTAAAGATGAATAACACAAGAGCTTCCATTTTTAACACTTTTTTTTTTGCTTCCTCAAACGCACCTGTTCACTGTTTGAGATGATGAAAAGAAGAATCTACTTAGTCTAAAATAAAGACACTGTAAATGAAGAAAAAAGAAATAGGAACTGATCTGATGCCAAGTTTTGTATCGAGAAGGGACTCCAATTTTGAGTTTTGAAAGCGCCAATTAAAGGACCCAGAGAGTGTTTACATTGAGCCCATAAAAAAAAAAGAGATGTAATTTTTGTATTTATGTAAGCTACACTGCATGACTGCATTATTTTTCCCCCGTGTGGCTTCTCCATCACGTTTTACTCTAACATCAGTATATCAGAACTACTGAGAAGTCTGACATTTTTTTTGATTGAAGGTATTTTCATATCAGATACACACTATGATGTAATAATGGATGTATAGATGTTTACGTACCCATTGCTGCTAATGCTCCTACACTGCACCTCCTATATGAGGTTCAGAGGAGGCAGAGAGAACCAAAAACATCAGTTGTTTAATAACAAAAATATATATTTTAATCACGTGCAAACGGATGAATAAGGATTCTTGCTATAGCAAGTGCATAGAACAAGAAAGTATACATTTACAAATGCGGTTTTGTTGGAAATTGGGCGTGTATAATGTTGGTTTGAAGGCGCAGTCATACAGTAGAGCAACTGTCACTGTGACTGATTTTTGAATAAAAGCCTTATGCTTTAAGCCTTACAGTAACTTACAGTACCTGATATTGTATCTTATGTCTGTATTAACATTGATATGCTACAATACATAACGGCACATTTCACTCTGTAGTTTTATTTTCATGTATGAACCCTATTTTTTCATGATGCCGCTATAATAAACTTCAGTACGGACTGACAAACATTGCTTACTTTATTAGCATGCTAGCAGAAATCTTATTCTTGAAATTTTCCAAATGTTTTGCTATAATCTGACGGGTTACAGGCAATGTGGGAAAATCTGAGCCAGGCTGTTTGGTTAGATTCTACTGAAATTCTTTGCACATTCAAAAACAAGTCTTTCACAATAAATCACAATGAAGTAGAAATGAAAGCGTGCTGTGGTTCGACACATTGTTTTCAAAATTGATTAACTGTGAATAGATTTGGCCTGGCAGCATGCAACAATCTCTTCATCAGTGCAAACAAACTCACACTCTCATGCTGATGTAATCAGAGACAGTCCCTGGTGGCTTAATGTGTGAATCACTCTCAATTAAATGTGGCATTTCCTGAATTACTGTTATTATTCTCCCACTTTTAGCATCCGTATTGGTCAGTTTCATGCAAGTCTGGCTACTACTTGGCAGCTTAAAAATGAAAGTGGTGCTAGTTATTAAAAACAGATCTACTTTCTCTTGTTTACGGTGATTATGATCCGAACAACGTCCTTGTGCTAGATCACTTTCATTCTTAATGCTACAATTAGTGTCTGTTCAGAAAATTTGCCTGAAATTTGGAAGATTTAGAACATAAAATCTTTTAAATGTTCAAATTCACTTTGAGTCTCTTGGCTTTGTTTTGTAATATCTGTAAAAATGTTGCATAATACCTTTGCACAGGCAGAAATTCCGATCACAAACACATTTACACACCTACACACACATTTGGCTGTGTTTTGGTCTCGAGACACTGAAACTCATGCTATAAGAAGCCTGACAGATTGAAAGCTCTGGTCACCATTCACTTTTGCAAGAGAAGTGTAATTTAGAATTGTAATTTTTTTGGTGAACTGTCTCTTTAAGAGAGAGGGCCCTGCAGTAGTATTCAGTTTGCATACCCTTGCATACAATTTATCCAACACGTTTGATGTAATGAAAAACAGTTCGGGGCAAGTTTGTTGTATGGCAGCTACGTTATCACACCGATAAGGAGACGATCTGTGCCATTACTGATGCGAAAGAACAATGACAAGAAATGAGGGCAATTGCCTTTAGAATCTATAGGAGAAGATTATGGTATAATTAAATCCTCTGAGTGCTCAAGCGCAGAACAACAAGCATCTCATTGTGAATACTCATTTTCTTTTCCCACAATGCTGTGCTGTGCTGGTATTTTAGAAGTGATTTTTGTGCAGGGCAATCACTGAGAATAATGGCCTGAGACTCTCTGCTTGACAGTGGACCTTAGCCTTGCAGTTCATCTGAATTGTAGAAGAATACATAATGGTAAATAAGTGTTTTCAATTAAGTAAAGTATTCTGCCTGTCATATTGATCGTTCAAAAGCAATTTACGTTTGCACTGAAGGCTGTTGCTAATCTAGAAAGTGTTGATATATTCATCTAAGATGGAGTTGTTCAGTTTGTATCTCAATATAAGCGATTACGTTACACATTGCTTTGTTGTGCCATGAGACAGTTTTGTACTAATGTTAAATTTATGTTTTAATTATGAAAACCCTTTGCAGATTTCGGTAAGCTAAACAGTAAAATACAAAGGTCTTGTAAAAGCAGTTGTTTGGTGGATGAATCACTGGAGGGATGGAACGCCAAGCAAATCAGTCAAGTTTCTGGCCCATCCGCGTTCCAGCACAGAGTAAACAGTAAAATGATAGATCAGCATTTAAATATGAGTGTATTTGTGTGTGTTTAAGTTGAGTGAATTTTTGCAGCATTATCTAAATGATATTGCACACACTGCAGTTCAGTTTCAGCACATGAGTTTTATTTTCAAGTATTCTTAGGGCAGAGTGTAGAAAATATCTTTATTAAATGAGTTCACTTACAAACCTCATTAGAAAGATCATTAGAAGAATCTTCATGCAGGTCTGATCCATACAATGACTGAATCAGACTGAGAAGATGCTAGAGATCAGACTGTTCCAGTTCTTGATTTCAACTTTAATATCTGATTTTGTCTTGAACAGAAAAGGTTTAGAATGGCATAAAGTGACTGTACTGTAAATAATGACGGAATTTTTTCCTAGGATAACTGTTCCTGTAAACTCATAGGCTTGATATATTAAACGGTATTGCTTAACTTTACCATCTGCATCATGTCGACTTTTCAATTCCAGACATCCAGCGACAGGCTACAGTCACCAAAAGGGTTTAATAACAACAGAGTTAAGTGGATCTTCTGAATACTCTCTGGGGGAGTAAGATGTTTCCTGTTGTTTCCCTGTTATCAGTGCTATGCAGATGATCCTCAATTGTATTTCAATCCCCCGTTCTCTCTGCAACCTCAAAGATCTCATCATGCTTCTCTGACATACCAAACTGGCCGCCTACTCCTCACCTCAAGACAGCTACTTATCCCTCCTTCTCCAAATCTCTCTGTCCTGGTTAAAGGTCACATTATGGTTGCCTGCAGGTGTGTAAAAAGGCTCTGTGTCACTCTAGATGACCTTCGAAAACGTAGCTTGTCAAGCTGCAAAATCTACTCAAGTGAAGCTCTGGGAGGTTTGGGGACCCATTTGAGTGATTAGTGTAACAAATAAGTGAATATCAGAAAACTGCCCAAAGCCATTTATGAGAAATGATTTCTTAGGATAATGCTTCTGATAGCTGATAGACGCCTCCACCTTGCCTTCCACCATTTCTCAACATGAGCACAGAATGCATTTATCTGTCCTCATTGGTCAAATGAACTGAACCAGGTGACTTACTAGAAATGTTCAGACAAATTAAAGGGGCAGTTTGCCCCAAAATTTGGTGTTCTCTCATCATGGTGTTCCAGATCTGTATGACTTTAATTCATGTTTGTAACACCACACGCCAAAGTTATATGATATTCAAACACACGGCTGAGTAACACACATTTTGTTAGATGAACTATTTATTTAATCATACGTAAATCCCTGACACATATAAATACAAAGTTTACTTACATAAAGCCGGTTGTTAAAGATGAGCATCATGACATTGTGTCTGTTGGGTTAATGTCTGACTCGCATCTCTTACAGCCTGTTTTGTCTGTCAGTGTGTGATTACATAGAAGCACAAACAGAGCCTTCAATGTGACACCGAAGCCAATATCTTTTATCCATTCAAGTGTCAAATCAGTTTAAAGTTCCTAAACTGGGAAAGGAACAAAGCAATGTGGTGTCAGAATAGAGAAACGGGAAGCTGATATACTTGGCTTGCAGACGTGGGTGGCTCCCTCTATTGTGTGTTGAAGGAAGACTATGACAGTCGACCTGAAAAGTCTTGCGTCTTAGTGTGCATGTGTTCATGCTCTTAAAAAAATGCATGCTCTTAAAAAAAAGACAGAGCATTTATATTCAACAGAAAAATATAGAAACTTAGAATCTGGCTATACAGAAATGTAAAATTGTAATTAAACACCCACAATGACTGAATTGTATTGTTTTGTTTCTAGCAAAAGCAGCAGAAAGGAAACAGTAGGGAAATGTATTAAACTGCAGCGTATATACTCTAAACAAACTGAGATATGTTTTTAAAATTAAATTTTATTGCTTTTGTATTGCTTTTATTGCTTCTGCAGACAGTATGCGATTTCCTTTATAATGATACAGCACACACACCTAATACTTTTACACGTTTTCCTTACACAAATATCTCACTCTAAAGCCTTTTTTTATATGCGTAACATTATTCCTCTAGCGTCTCTGTTGGATTCCACTCACTGTGTACTGCAGCCATTATAGTTAAAAGTTGCAATTAAGAATCTGTGTAATTGTGCTGGATTGAAGTGGCGCAAAAGCTGTCTCCAGGTGTTGCTGAGCTCCTTGTGCACAAGCCCAACAGTGTGTTTAATCAATGCTGTCTCTTTTCATTGTTATGAGCAGCCAGAAGACTGTAGTTATGTGACATGTCTGGAACAGGTCAATACGTTTTCATTAACAATGTCTTTGTGCCTTGAGGTGCACAGTGCGTCTATTCAAGCCTGAAGCAACGCTTATGAGCTACAGCCTTCCACTCCAGCTGCACTCAATAGCTTTCAGAGATTTAAAAAGAATCATTTGTTTGGATTCATTTCTGTGATGTGTTTTGCACTGAATGCTGATTTTATGGTTTTAAATAATAAAAATGGATTATGAAAAAACAGCAGGAACAGCTGGAATTGGGTTTGTCGTACTGTAAAGGAAAACGGCATCATAAAACATGTTTTTCTTCATCGAATGCCCGTTTATAACATCTTGTGTTGTGCTCCATATGTTCTTAGCATTTCATCACACTGTGTTCCAAGTTGTTAGAAATTTTGAAACGTGATGAAAACTTGAAAAACATCAGGACAAGCATTTGATCTTTATCAAGCGATTGTTTTTATGCCGTTTGAAAAGGCTGGATGCTCTTTGATGTCATTAAGTATCTTTGATGTCGTTTGGGTCTTTAAAAGTTTTGTGGTTTCCTGTCAAAACCTCTTTGGTACAGTGATGTCAGAGCTGAACTCTCATTGGCTCGTTTAGCTCAGGTTGGAAGATTTTTGATTGCAGTTTCAGCACCAGGCATCCACACATTTGCACACTTTTTAATTACATTTCTCTGATTCCTTTGGGGAATGACGACGCTTCCCTGCGGATAAGAGATGAGGAATTGACTCATCAAGAATGTTACCTGTAATACTCTTTTCAATTAGGACCCGAAGTGGCTGTTTCTGATGAGACATTATGACTGGAAAAGATTAATTACAGCTTCTTTGACATCAGCATGTGATGTGATGTTTCCCCGAGGGGGATGTCACTTCAGAAGCGTGTGTTCTTTTGCAGCCATCAGACATTCAGCCTCATATCTGAAGGAGAGAAGAAGTGCAGTGAGGAGAAAGTCAAAACATCTCAGCTCAACAGTTCAGAATGTGAAAAAGGTAGCTGATGCTTACCACAAATAGTGAAACTGGTGTATCAATACATTTAATGCAAAATATGCACAAATCCCATACAGTAGTGAATGTTTCCTAAAAATAACAAAATTGAAATGGTTTAATGGTTAAAAATTACAAATATCAAAATTACAAATATCAAGTAAAAAAATTACACATTTCAAATAACATTTGACCTCTTGATAAATGTATACCTTAAAAACATTGTCACTTAAAAAACATACTCAAGGAGTATTTTTATTTTGTACTTATGATCCTTTGCCTGTCTGGTGCTAACAGTGATTTTAACTTTTAAACTAATTGCCTTTATATATTTAGAGATGCATGCATTTCGCTTGGCCACTGTATTTCAAAATACAGTCTTATTTAATAACCAAAGAATGACTGTTAGTGTATTGTTAACCAAAGATCCTATAAACGTGTTTTTTTCTAAAGACTTTCCATTCAGAAAGACCTCCTTGGGTTCCTCACAGTTTTGTGCTTTGTGCTGTATGTCTTATGATCTCATCTCAGTGTGGGCTGTGTCTCTTGTGTCAGGTGATGAGGGTGTTTTCTGGGTTGTTTGAGGAAGCCTGACAGTTGCCCTTTGAAGCTTTTTAACAGCTCCCTGACCCCGTGTCAGCTTCAAAAACACAGAGACCACAAACAGCACAGGCAGAGCTTAATTCTTACATTTCCACATCTCAAATAAAACACTAAACCCTTGAGGCTTTGCTGATGGGAGATTTTTAGTAACACTCTTGGGTGTTGCTGTTGAAATGACGTCTCCAGGGAACTTCTCAAGAGCATAGATGTTTTGCAGGTGGCATAAAAAAAAATCACATTTAAACTCTTTTAAAACAAGCTGCCATATGACACATAATTACTAGAAATTAACAGCTTGTGAAATCAGAGATCATATTATTGTTGCTCATTTTCACAATCTACATCTTTAATTATGATACTTAATCCTTTAGTCTTTTTGTGTTCTCACTCATACATATCACTGTTTAATCTAAGATGGACTGAAAGCAATGACTGTAGAATATTTTTTGGTCCTATGTCTTCCACAGAAGATATATTTATATACAAATATAAACTTGGAACACTTTGGTGATTGTTATAAAGATGTGAAGACACTTTCAACATCACAATTTTTTTTGTAGAAAGTCGTTTACCCTGCCTGTAATTATTCTCATATAGATTAAATGGTGGAATGTATGTGGACCTGCTTCTAATTTACAGGTTTGCTGCCAGTCCCCTTAAATCTAAAGAGTCTTAATGCTAAGGTATGTAGGGTTTGTGTGTCTACATATTTTTGATGTACTGATAGTGTAGATAATATAATATAAAATAATGTACTAATTAACAACATGACTGACTGTGTTTATAAAACAAAGATCACTGAGGTTAGCTGCAGATGTGCATGTGGTACTGCAGGATCACTAGACCTGTCAGAAGAGAAGGTCATGGAGATTGTCAGCTATGGATTTGGGTTCTAAACAAGTATTTGTATTCAAATTTGTGAGTTTAATCCAAAGTGCTGACTGGTGGTGCTGTCCAAGATACTTCTAAACTGCCTGTTATTATTGCCTTATTTAAATTAGCTGCTGGAATTGAGGAATATATTTGTATCCAGCTTTCTAATTCCCCTTTATCTTTCTGCTCTTCTGCTTTGGTGTGAGATACTGACAGCTCGAGAAGCCCAAGCCCTGTTGCATTTAAAAGCTAAATAAATGTCTGAAAACTTTAATTAAATTTAGCTGTTTTTCTGTTACTGAAAATCTTTCAGATGGATAAACTTTTAATTCCAAGCTATTTGCTTGGGTTTTAACAAGATTGCCTACGTTTAGGTTCAGATTTAAAAGCAGTTTTTTGCCTCCATGTGGGATAAATGACAAATTTAGATAGATTAAGTAAGCCTAGTTCAAATACCTGGATTGTAGTCAGAAAACCTGTGTGACAGTATCTTGTGTTGTGCCTCTGTGATGCCTGTTCTGTATGCGTCTTGAGAGTTTGGTTTGCCTGAAAAGTTCTGCTATTAGGCTATAGGAAACTAGTCACAGTTCATTTGCTATTAGTTTCAAATTTTTAATTTTTTGATTGAAAAGGAAATGGAAAATTCAGCTCACGTTTGTTTTGTTTGGGTGAAAGTTACAAAAATGTTCATTGCTAGTTCTGCATGAAATTACATACAGTATAAAAGTCGCAGAATATTAAAATGTGTTTCCACTCTGTTGGTGCCTTATTTGAAAATATACTGTCACAGTCATTATTTATAGTTTTTGTTGTAAAAGCAGAACTTCTGGTTTGATTTCTACTGAAAATTTACTGTTTATCTTGGTATCCTGGTGGTATTAGTCCCAAGTTAATAAAAAATCTTTTGTTTGTAAATCAGAGTTAGTGCTTGTATTTAGACTGTAGAAAAAACAACATCTTGTATTAGTCCACAGTATCCCAAAATTTTGTGGTCTAGACACTCATGTGTCAATTCAGATTGAAATTTTTACTTATACTGAATGCTTTTACTTATTTTTCTTGTACTAAATGCTTAAACAACAACTTAAGATGGATGATATGTGTGTGATATTTCATGATGGAAAAATAGAAGAATTTGTTTCTTCCTGGAGTGAATTTCATTCGCTTTAAGCAGAATATGTTGAATGTCTTTGACAATGAAGCATGTATTATATACTGGACTCTTTTCTTTTGATGTGCTAGCGAGCTTGAAAATTGTCTGTCAGGAGTCTCGTAGCTCTTACATGATGCAACATAAGCGGAAAAAAAACATCAAGGCCAGTTACAAGACAAATTGCTTTCTGAGTAAAAACAAATGCTGTCATTCAGTTTCTGAGGAACTGTGGTGACATATTTCAAAAATGTTTATGTTTCATGACTTTTAGCTGATGTTGCGTCCTGACTGAAGAGTTACTGTCAAGCTACACGGTAAATGATACTAAGCTATGACCTCAGATGTAAAAGTCACCGACCAAAGCATGAAATGTATAATATTTAAGATAAGAATCTGAAGTTATGAATATGGAAATTCTTTTGATATGACTTTAGGCAACCTTAAAATTAAATAAACCATGCACAAGAATAGCCAACATAGAATTTAAATGCGCACTACAGTCCACAAAACATTAAGCCAGCGTTCAAAATGTATCTCTTAGAGTAATCTTGACTCTATTTTCCTAAGTGTTATGCTCGATATGGTCACTGCATCTTAATTAGGATTAATGTGTTAATTTGTTGCAAATAATTATAACAAAAGTAATGCAGTTAAAATATTAATTAGTAATGGCCTCTGATTGTATGTACGTTTCTGAAGGAATTTTTCATGTCTTTAAATAATCTACACTTTTTTCAGCAACACATTTGACTGTTTTTTATTTGACAAACCAAATGGCATATTATGTAATTTTTTTTATTAACTGACAGTCGTAACCTTTAGAACTGAAAAATAAAAATGAATTCATGGAATAAATTGGCAGCAATTCACATTCAAGGTCAAACTCTCTATCTGTTCAACACTTTATCATCACCTTCATACCAACAACTACAGTTCAGCTGAGAGATCGAATTCTGACAGGTGTGTGGAAAACCTGTATGCCACCATTTGAGAAATATTCAGCCTCAGTTACACAAATCAATTATTAATAAAACTTGCCTGCCAAATATATTTTGTGTAGACTTCCATCTATACCTACCAAGGTTAGAGAATTGCCACCCGTCTGTTAAAGATTTAAGGCTCAGTGATGCTCATCCGGTTGAGATATTAAAAGCTTGAATTGGTTTCTGCAGTTATCGATTACTGCTGTACAGGCTCGTGTGTTTTTCCACATACACAAGTTTTGATTGGCTACTGGTCTGCTGAACATTTTGCTTGTACACTCAGTGCTTTACCTGCTTAGCCCTGGACACATGTTTCTGATCGATCATGCTACTAGATTATGGAGGACGTTGTTCAGAGGACCTTGACATAATGTACTGCACTTTAGCAAGGGTCTGTTTGTCATGTTTATGCCTGGAGATGATTTCTGCTGGAGCTGACTGTGTGCAGTTGTTGGATGGTCAGCAAGTTCTCGTCTCAGAAGAATCGATGAATCATTGGTCATTGATTTAATTTGCTCAGTACCTGACGTAATGATAATCGATCAGCACAATTTAAACATGAACCATAGCATGAATTATGGTTAGATTTTCAGCAGAGGTCATGATACTAAATACTTTAATACTAAAGTTCTGGGGAAAGAAACATCCTGTGCTTTCACCAGATGCTTTTTAAGATCAAAGAATCACTTGTTCTGTGGTCATTCAGTGGGCACTAGATGAAACCATAGGGGACCCCAGTCAGGCTCCTGTCATCACAGAGCCCAGAATAACTTTTCCCAGTCAGCCCTTTCTGACAATAGTCCTGGTTTTCTGAAGATCTAAATGTGCAACATTGTAACAAATCTCAATTAAAGACATACAAGTTACTTAGAGTTAGTCCAGAGAACAACCATACAGTGGTTTTGAGGCCAATGCTGTTTACTGGAAGGCATATAACTCCCATTAAAGGTCTGATTCATTCTGTGTTTTTGACTAAATTAATAATTTAACCCAATAATTAGAGACGGTTTGGGTAGAGAAGTGTTTTTATAAAGAGAAATATTTGTAATATTGTGACCTTGACTGTAGCCTTTATTGTTTGTTCTGTCTCTTTCTGTCTGAGGGAAGTACGAGTGTTTCGGCTTATACTTCCACAGACTTTAAAGAAGGATCAAGAGGCAGAGAGGTTGTGTTTCTAAATGCAATGACGTCAATCGCACCTCACAATGTCCCAGAGGGGCTAGAGCTTTATTGTGATGTGAGTCTCTCGTTGACTGAAAAAATAACAACACATCCGGGATTATAACTTGTGTAGAGAAAACAGATCAGTTATTGTCATTTTTCATGGAGCATTGCACATCACTCAGATTAGAGATAATCACCAGATCATTTGTCTTATCATAATGCACAGTGGCTAATGAGACATACAGAGAGTGACTTTTCTAGATAGAAACATTAATCTTAGTGCTGCACAAATGATGATTCAATGAATACAATCACAGAACCATTTCCACTAGTGGTCTTAGTGGGCTTTATTTTATAACTCCACTTTTATTTGTATGTACACACAAGGATGCTTTAATAAAAATATAAATAACAAATTGCAGGTTCTTAATTTGCAGAACAATATATTGTGTTTATGGGCCTCAGATTCTGAACAGGATGGTGTGAATGCCTCGGGTTCACACATTACAACACAGAGACAGAAACAAAACAATTTAATATTATTGCAAAGGTGTTTTATAAACCCCTGAGCACTGGGAACATTGAATTTACCTCATTCCAGAAAACATGATCAGAAGAACAGGAAATGAGTTAGAATAGAATAGAACACAATACATTTAAATAGATTTGGACAGGTCTGTTTTCTGTGATAAAATGAATAACTGCGGTCCTTGATGCTGCTTGAAAGAACGATTTATTCTGATAATTGTTCATAATAATTATATCTGCTTATGAAACATTGTCATTTTTTATCACGTTGCTGTTGCTACCATTGCATGCATTTATTTTTCCTCTTTCCAAAGAACACTTGATACCGTTATTGTTGGTAAAATCATGGTGATGTTGTGTTATTACCTTACAAACCCAAACAAAACTTGCCTTCCGAAACGACGTCCTTTTAAAGCTGCAGTGAAACGCAGCCAACCATCTTCTACATAATAAACAGTAGCTACATATTAAAATGCCGCTATTTACTTTGTGCCTTTAAAGACAGACCTCAATTCAAATGATGTCTCTACCATTAAAACAGTAATTACAGCTCAAAATACCTCAAGGGTAGCAAAATGTTCTCGGTGCTGAAGGATGTTATTTCATTAAATGACTGACTGCAAAGCTTTTCATTGTGTTTTTTTTAAGTCTCTGAGTGCTCAGATTCTTTGCTCTTTTTGAAGCCCGTTTCATTCTTTTCCGTTCCATTTTTGACAGGTTTCAAAAGTGATCTATGTAGTGCTCATTCAGCCCAGGATGACAGACCACATTTCTTTCTTTCCCACAAGGTTCAATCTTACTATTCATTATTTCTTCATTAAATGCAGGTATGCTTTACATTAAGTGCTCACGATTGAGATCAATTACAAAAGTACTGAGTAATTATCATGAACAACTTAAATGTAAGTAATTAAATTGTGGTAACGTGATTACACATCATTATTTCTATTTAATCACATTAACGTAATAAAGGTGTAAAGTTTACATTAAAGGTTTAGGTCTCGTAGATATGAAACAGTTGTATAACCCCAATCTTCAGTGGAACATGAAGAGAATGTTAAAGAATGTTGACACTGAGCTGAGACAGTCAGTCTCTGATATTCTGTGTAATATTCTGATTTTTGGGCTCCACAGAAAGAAACTGACAGGAACATCAGGTGAGTAAATGACAGAATTTTCTCTTTATTATCTCTTTAAATTGAAAATGAAAATAAAATGAAAGAAAGAAAGAAAGAAAGAAAGAAAGAAAGAAAGAAAGAAAGAGAATTAGAACAATGTCTGCCAGCATTTGTGCTTCCTGCTAAGTAAAAAGGAAACAATATACAGACCAAAATTCCTGACTATATCAGTTTTACTCATTTAAAACCGAGTTTATTCTTTATGCAGAGAGAAAAGTCAATATGTCTCCACAAAATTTGCATTAACATAAAGGATGTTCTTGTATAAGTTTGGTTTTTCATTTAATCTTATTCTCTCTCTTTTCTCTTTCTGTCCCGTCCTCCTAGAGATACAGCAGCACTTTACCCAGAATTCCTCACTGTCTGCACCTTAAGCATCTATTCTTTTTGAACTTCAGAAAGTGGAACTCGCATGGGGGACTCGTACCTCTTAAAAGCACAGACTACAAAGAAGACAGAAACAAGGCCCAGTGACTGGGAACAGAGCACCGGGTGAATAAACGGATGAGTCTGGAATCCTATAATGATGAGATGATGGGATTGACTGGGTGGTGAAACAATCTAACAGCTTCAAACACCGAATGTCACCAAGAACGTGTAATGAGAAGAAAAATGAGCCACTGTGTTAAGGGTTTCGTTTAAACCCGAGACATCTGAGGCTCAGATTTTATCAACAGTTATTAATGATGGGGGCATTTCACCCCACTTTTAGAATTTTTTTAGAAAGTGACTTTATAGTTTGGGACGCTCTCAGAAGAAATTAACAAACTGGCCACATAAAATGAATAGGTCCAAACAGAAGCCTTTGTAGATCAGTCACTTTAAATGTACCCCAAACAAATGCCCAAGTGGTAACAGTAATCTGCAACAGAATTTAGTCAGGGTAGATGCCATATTGAATTTTGGATGGATGAAAACTAGGCTTTGAGTGATAGACTTACAGTCTTTACAGTGGCATAACCTGTAAAAGATCTTAGATTGGAACTTTGTCATTTTTTAGGAAAGACGTTTCATCAGCGGAACAATCTATTAAACACATTGTGCTTCTATTCCCCACAGCCTAATTTTTAGTCCTATCAAAAATTAAATATGCTGTTATTCTGACTAATGCCTAGACAGCAAGGAATATTGTCTGAATGTTACATGACTTCATGAATATTCATGATGATACAATTTATAGTGAATTTTCATTTCATTCTCACGTTGTAAGATAAAGTATGTCACTTTTACAACACTAGTGGAAATTTTTATTTTTTTCAAACACGAATTGTTTTCCAAACACTCTGTGCCAAACATGTTAGACAGTTTAATAGAAATGTTTTGAAGGCAGCCCAAAGCCCAAGTGTTTGCACCCTTTGTGAAATCAGTCTAATAGCTTGTCATTTCTACTACCTAATATATTGAGAGATAAGAAAGTGTTTTAACACTTACAAAAATACCATCTGTACCTTTAATTACCTTCTTTTTCATCCATTGTAATAGGACAATATTCAGCCCTGCCTGAACGCACATACTAGTTGAGTGTTTGCAAGAGCTCTTCAGGAAACAAGTGCACTTGTTCTGGAAATCAGTTCAGTCCGGTGAAGAAGTGGTTGTGTTTTCTGCAACACACTCTAAATGGAGTCGCACCGATCAGTGCTAAAGTGATAAAGTTGTCTTTTAATGGCCTGCTTTAGTGGTTTCCACATGGTAAATCAATCTAAAAAATACAAATAGCCATAACAGCTAGAGATAAGCCTCTATTCTAAATCAGTCCTGAAAGTAACTAGACAAGAGATTTTCTTTGATCTTTAATGGTGGTTAATGAAATATGTATAAGCTGTGTATTATGCTCAACAAGCTTTGACAGAACGAAATATATATTTTTAATCATCTTTGGCCATATGACAAAATATTAGTTTTGTGTATAATAATATTTAATAGTAATATTAAATATTTAATATAATATATTAAATATTTTAGGGCTACATTTTTATACTCTGGAAAATCAAACTCACTTTTATTTAGATTTTATTTCATATGAATTGTTAATATTGTGAACGATTATGCCTTCATGCCAGTTAAAGTCTGTAGCTTGTCAATAAGTGGGCCAGTTTATTTGTTGCTTTAACTTGGTACATAAGCCATGAAGCCAAATTCTCATTAATAATTTGAGTTATCTGAGCACAAACTTGTTTAATCTTGTCCCCGTTTATGCATTCTGTTAGTGTGATGTCTCTGTGTTGTCTGTAATATGGTAATCCTGTAAATATTGTAAACACGGTTTTGTAAACACGGTAATGTAGAGACTCGTACAGATCAAAGACATGTAGAAACAAAATGTGACTAATAATTTAATGCCACATTTAATAGCGTTCAAATGTGCATGTACAACAAGTAAAATATCACTATATTTGTCAGATAACTGATGTCTGCAAATCCCTAAAGCATGAAACATTTTGCTGCATTTTTTATTATTTATGTATTATGTATTTATTTGTATTATTATTTATTAGTCTAGTCACGTGCATTTACTCACAATGCATTACTAGGAGATATGTTATCTGTTGAATGCAGAACAAAACATTCACAAACAACAACAGGATTGTGGGTAAGAAAATTGCTTTTACTCTTTTGTTGTGAAGGAGAGTTAATTACTAATTTTTGTATAATTGCAAGTATTGATAATGGGTGTTAAGGATTGGTTTGGTAACTTTAGTGCAGGCCACAGAATATGTGTGTGTGGCAAGAGGTCACAGATACATTGTACAGTAGATGTGTGATCATTATCTTGTGATTGTGCACTGAGGATACACAACTCACAGCTATAGGCCGTTAAAACTTTATGAAAGGCAATCAAACACCACAAGCCACAGAGTTTGAAAAATGCATTAGTTTTCATTCCTGCTTCTGCAGAATATCAGGAAAATAAAAATTAATTACATTAATTTTTATCTATTCTTCACACATTAAGCTATTGTATGACAGAAGCCATGGAATATAGTGCAATATCTATATTTAAGTCAGATGGACTGTAATTTTATTTATATCTCTCTGACATCTCTGGCTTAATTTTTATTATATGTAAAAGTGTGGCTAGTACATTCTTCAACATTTCTTCTTTTGTGTTCCATAGAGAAAAAGTCAAACTGGGAACAACATGAAGGTGAGTAAAATATGTACATGACAGCATTTTCATTTTTGCATACACCATTCCTTAAAAAAGTCAAAGAACTAAGAGTCCTCCCAACACACAATGATGACCCTTATAGTAAGACATGCAAAGTGCCTTATTAAAAGCAACGAGCTTGACCACGAAATCAATAAGATCTCTCAGTCGTTTCCCTTTCAGGTTTAATAAATGGCTTCTGGGCATGTTAAGAGTTTTTCTTAAGGAGAACAACCCAATGTGACACTGTTCAGAACATTGCACTGCAAAAATATGACTTATACAGAAGATTACCCTAAATGCAGTTTTCACCTTACACGAGGTAAGAGAGAATCATTAACGCTGTATAGTAATAAATAATGATGAATTTTAAAGTAGTTCATAGTTTATTAGACAGGCAATTTGCATCAGTTTGCAAAGTCAATTTGCAAGTGACTTTTAGTAGCCTTCACTAATTGCTGTGACAAGTCCCCTTGGAGCTACATGGATTAAGTGCTTTGCCCAAAAACCCAATTGTCTTAGAACAGAGCTATGATCTCAGATGACCCATCCTTAGAACTGAACTCCCAACCTTATGTTAATAACTCAGATTCTTAATCAATAAGCAAATATCATATGTTTTTATTTTTGTGAGAAATGTGACTAAAAAGACCTTCAGTCAATGACTTTACTGCTTGCTCAGTTTAATTAAAATCAGATTATGCATCACATTTTGTCACACTTAATGTTCTTGTGTGCAATCAATTTCTCAAGTTACTTTTTTGTTCGGATATACTTTACATGAATGAAAATGACCTTGTTACTGTTACTTTTAAATCACATAATTCGTCTATTTAATTATGTTGTTTATTCAATTAAGTACACCTCTAAGTTAATATATGTATAATGTAGCATTGCTGAAACTGGAGAGTGTAAAGTTCCCAGCATGCTTTGCATGTAACTAAATGGGGAGAATAAATATTTAATTTAAGTGTAATTTTATGTGTTGCAGGTAAAGACTTATTTTCATAAATGTGTTATATTTAGCTATCTTTATGCAATTCTATTAGGTGTTTACAACTTTTCTTTAATGTTAAGAAATTCTATCTCAACGACTGCATTTAGTTCAGCCAAATAATTAGTTGATTTAATAAGCAATAAACTATTTGTCACAGTTGTGAAGTTGCCATATCAACTATTGCAAAGAAACAACATTTTTTGGCCTTTTTGGAATATCTCAATAACAAGTAAAATGATGTGAATCTGCTCTCTCTCTCTCCAGAAGAATAAATGTACTTTCCAGCACATCAGACATTGTTTACTCTTAACATTTGATTTGCATCCTGATGCTGCTCTCTGTTCATTGGACAGAGTGGAAATTTTATGCAAATGAGGGAATCTTCACACTAATTTGTTTGAAGCCTGTTTGCCCTGCATGCTTCTATTGTGCTACTGAGGGGCTTTGATGTCATCAGGTAATTGCTCCCTTAGAACTGCAGAGGTTCGGCTTTAGAGCATCGCCATGGCGACTGGCACGCACACGCTGGCTACAAGTTTCTGAATAGCTGTGTGTTATTTCTTATGAATGGAAAAGAAGGACGCAGCTTAAGCCACACGCATTTCTGTGCAGCGTGAGGGGTCCAGTGGCACAGTGAACGGGCTAATACAGCGCAATACTCATTCAATGCACTTTGAATGTTTATTTGAAAGCACTGACCAGAGAACAGCTCTTTGTGCTGCTTGTCTGAATGACATTCTAGAATTTGCACGCTGCATGTGGACAATTTAAATACATTACCATATAATTATAGTACAAGACAATCTGCTGCCTGAGTAATGATTAAAACAATCTCAGTGTGAAGTTGTAGTGATGCTGTACTTGTTTTACATTAGACAAAGAATTAAACTAGTTTACTAGTTTTAGACACTCTGTATTTACATTGTACTATAAATAAAACCACTGTAACATCATGACTTAAAAACAACATTTGCCTGTTCAGGAGGTTCTTGTTTTATTAATTAAAAAAGGTTGTAAACCTTCAAAGCAAGTTTTTGACTGTATCATCAATTACTGTTTTAGATTTTGGTTTTATGTCATATATTTAATGTTACACAACAGTTTGTTTCAGCCCTGGAATCCTGGATGAAAGGCATTTCACGAGTGCTGATATAGGACCAGATTAGCACAGACTCTCACGCTGGGTGGTGTTCCTGTAGCTCATCTGGCAGAGCAAAGGTTGTGGGTTTGTTTCCCAAGGGGCACATGTACTGATAAACTATTGCTTAAATGCACTGTAAGTTGCTTTGGATAAAATCATCTGCCAAATGCATAAAAATGTAAAGCAAAAATAAAACAGCTCAAGCCAACTTATATTACGACTGTCGCCATGCCATGATTATTAATAAGCTACCCCTCCTCTGTGTCCTACATTTTCTTACCGTTTCAATGAGCTTGCTTTGAGCAACTCCCTGGCATTTATGGAAGGTTGGCTGGAATGTGCTGTAAGGCAGTAACAGCAAAAGCAGCAGCCAAGACCTTCTGATGAGTCTTAAACGGTTGGGTCAAATGTGTGAAAGGAAGGTAATGGAATTACCCGTTTAATGTAGTTAGCAGTAGCACAGAGTTGTATGGCTCAGTCCACTCTGATAGAGAGAAAGAGAGAGAGAGAGAGAGAGAGAGAGAGAGAGAGAGAGCAGCCAATAAAACTCACATTTTATTAAAGACAGTCTGTATTTGAATGTTGTTAAAACTTCAATTACTGATGGTTATGTCTGTACGCACATTCATTAGAGATAAAGATGACAGGAGACTCATTTTACAAAGTAAACAAAAGCACTGTGGCCACAATGTCACAATGTGACTTCACTCATGTTCCTTTGGGGCTTTAAGAGACGACTCATAAACAATTACACAATAAAATGATGAAATGCAAACAATATGTAAAATTGCTAATGTTTTGCTATTGCAAAGTACTATTGAAAGAGAGACAGAAATGTACTTACTATTTTACTAAAGACAGCCTGCGTTTAAATGAGAAACATTGTGTCAGCACCACCCATTTATCTGACTTGATGGTCGATGGATAACTTCAGTGGGTGTCTTTCTTCTTCTGTCACACTACATTACTGAGTCATTGGCTTGTGTTATTTCACTCTTAAGCACTCTATCTATTCTGCTGTATCTAGAGTCAAACAGACCTTCATGTAATGTCCATATATATGCTTTACATACCAACCGTAAAAAACTATTTGCTTATGCTGCATCAGTGGTGCTTTTGATATTAAAGACTGTCAGAGCTGGAATAGTTTAGTAATCATTTCCTATATGCTTTTGATCTCATGCCTTCCAGATTTCACAGGTGTAAAAAAAAATCAAGATTCACGAGTCTTTGCAATGATGCAAGAAATCACTTTGTTCTGACAGTAATGACGTCTTTTAAACTTTTTTGACTGTTCTAAAGCAAAGGTCAGCTGTGCCCGAGAAAAACCTTAAAACACTAGTTTTTAGTCTAGAGAGGGATCAGACTGTTCTTTTTGGTTGTCATTTAGACTCACATATATTTATACAGTATCAAGGTTAGCATGACCGTGTGGATGTCCCTCATGGCCATTTCAATTTACTCCATTTCACAAGGGGAAGAAATACATACTGTGACTTTCCCTCACGGTCCCATCAAGCCAAAGTTAGTCGCTGGCAATTTATAACTCTGACATGGGGGCATGACTACTGTCATCATCTGTGATAGACCGTTTAAAAAAATGACACAAGTGAAAATAAGTAAAATGACTTCATGGTCCCTTTAACCAGCGATGGTGGATTAAAGGAGTGAGTCAGCAGAAACGTTCACTCTCAAAAAGGATATTACCCAGAGTCCTTTGTGTTCATTCACAACATCTATTGTCAAGTTATCAATGCTGTCAGCTCCTTCCAACTTCCTTTATAAATGGGGCATGTCAGTAAAAAGCCACATTTACAAATGTAGGGTGAGATGACAAATCATAAGTATTACATTCAGTACTAACTCTTACATTTTTCTTTTTTGACATTTACATTTTGCCAAGGTTCTGTGTGGGTAAAACCTCAGGACATTGTACAGTAATAGTAACATTTTTGCACCGTTGTTTTTTTCCGATTACACTGTGCATGTGGCCACTGAACATGAAATGTCACTGGAGATTAAATAAATTAAATAAGCGGATTCTATTGGAAAGGAAGTCTGTATTGATAGTTGTTATTTTGCCACAGACTTGATTGAGGGTATTAGACTCTCCAAACCATTCAGAACCCACAGAGGGGTTTTAATTTTTAATCACTTGAATTGCTTTGCTTTTGGACTTAGAGATTTAAGGGTCCTAAGATGCTTGTGTGATGGAGCGTGGTATGACTGCAGTATCAGAGCTACAAAGGGCCCATGGGTATTGGCCTAGCTGTGCCTAAGGCAAACTAATCATGGTGAGCTCTCCTTAGCTCTGATACCAACTGTCACAGCGGTTTAACAGACTTTTAGTGAAACACAGTAAATGTATTGCTTTACTTGGAAATGTGTTAAAAAAAATGAATAGTTTCATCTTGTTTTCATTGCATTGCTGATTTATGTTTAAAATGAGAAAATTGTTGAGGCATGCAGAGACAGAAAGAAAGAAAGAAAGAAAGAAAGAAA
>JAZGTK010002129.1:0-33662 GCA_036877625.1 Ambastaia sidthimunki
AAAAAATGTCCCACATTAGGGCAATCCACCCTATACTGTATATTGCATAGCAATACTCCCCCCTTTGTCTTTACATTAAAGTCACCATGAAATCAAAATAAACTATTATCATATGTCATAATGTTAAACGAACAGGCACTAAGTTAAAAAGCAAGCAAACTGTATTTCATTTGCTTTTAAACAGCAACTCTTTTAGTCAAAATGACACATTATCCAGTATTTCTTCAGATCTAAATATGGTTGTTGAATGTTGCCCTAGAGAATAAATAAAGCTGTTGCGTCTCTCTTAGGGACACACTCAGCCAGAGAGCATGATGGGAAATAATCTGCTGTCAGATGATGCTCTCTCTCTCTCTCTCTCTCATTTCCTGCACCTCGGTCCATCAAGCTTGATGTCAGTCTGTGGATTAGAATGTTTTCATCTATTCTCTCTCTCCTCCCTTAATAATCTGAAAGCTGCTTTCACAGGAAGCAAAAACAGAGGCATGTGTAACAGAGATCAAAAATCCCTGAACCAGAGGGTGAGTGATTATTTTTTATCTGTATCTTATCTGTAACGGTCTCGCTCTACTTTATTTCCCTTTACAGAGGACATGCAAAATGGGGACACAGCCCCGCTCATCAACTCTGCTTTCACAGGCAACTGCTATTCCTGACATTTTCATCAGTTGTAAGTCATTGTAAAATGATCCAATCCAATATATTTAAAAAAAACAAATATGGCAGTCCAGGCTCATTTGTTGCCCCAGGCAGAAACGGATGATCAAAAAAAAAACGCCCATTAAAAATATTGTGGTTCCATGTATATGTCCAAGACATGTTAAGTTATAGTTTGTGTTTGGCATCTTACAGATCTGAGTTGAAAACACGATCTTATTTATATTTTACAAACCTAGAAAAATAACAGCCGAAATTGGCAGTCAGTGATTAGCATGCAAAATAACAGCTTTTTGTAACATATAAAATCTTAGATTTGTGAAATGTGAAATTGGACTGACCAAATATAGTGAATGTGTGATTTCTGCCACAGTGGTTTTTATCTATCATAATTTTGCAAATTTGTTACAAGAATTTTTTTTGGAAGAATTGCATTAAAAATAAAGTTGGCTCAAAAACATCTTTGACCGTCTTTGATGCTTCCAAAACCAACAGTGCAAAGAATCCTGGGATATTTTTAGGCTAAACTCTGTGCGGGAGGCTACTGACAGCCCTTCCAACAGTAAAATACATTGACAGTGACAAAATGCATTTTTCATGTCTAGTACCATGTTTAACAATGATAAACAAGTCACACAAAACAAATTTACAGCACAGGACAACAAAAACGCTTTCAAGAAAATGCTTACAATGCCTGTCTAAGCGAAAACCGTCTGTCTCTTGCTGATACTTCCAAAAACTAAAGCTGGGAACTGTAGTTTCTTCAACGCATTCCAGGAAAAACTTCCCATGACCCTTTTTATCACTTCTTTGCTTCCACACTGAGAATAACAGCCATCAGTTTCTAGTAGTTTCTAGTGCTTCTAATATAAAAAAATGATAAATGAAGATAATGTCATTATCTGCTTTAAATAATGTAACTCCATTTAGTGTAATTTGATCCTAGATATGAAATGATTCCTAAAAACTGTCCTGACCTAAATTACACTCTTAATACAGTAAAGCCTCTTTAAAGCAGATATTTCCTGGATGCCTGGGCAGCTGCTAAATTCTGTTACAGGACTTCTGAAATTGAATTTTCATGCCACAGTAAAAAAAAACAACAACAATATTTTCATTTTCCAACAGCACCGTTTTGTTGTGACTTTAGACTCTGATTACTGAAGAAAAGTGGAGTCTTTTGAATAATGTACTAAGACACAAATAAATAAGGCTTCAGACTTTATAAATCAGAGAAATTTCACTGCCAGCATATCATTAGCAACAATCTAGCTTTCCCAGCATTACTAAACGCTTGTGGAATACTTCTCATCACACACAACAAACTGTTTATCTGATTGTCAGTACAATGAGCTGCAATGAGTGTGTGATGTTTCTTGGTTTCATCTAATCAAGAGTGGAATCAAAAAAGCAACGCTGTATCTCAATACGCACCAAATCTCCAACAACGGTTGGGAAATCCCTCCTGCCTCAGCCTGCCTGCTATGAACCTTAGAGAACGCTGAGTAACTCGGCGAGGCAGGATCTAAAAAAAACCTTCCTTGTGGACAAGTCCCAACTCTTACATTCTTTACCCGTGGCATTTGTCTTGTCCTGAAAAATTATCCACTTCCAGAATATAAGTACAGACTCTGCCAAAACCATAAAGGCTGAGGTGGGTTCAGCTGCTGTAAACGCAGACCCCTAGGAACTTCTCTCATCTGCATGACTCTCTAAAGGATACATACAGAATAAATCATTTGGGATAATAGGCTGAGACTCGTGCGTTATTTGCACTGAGGGAGTGTTTTGTCCTCTAGGTTTGTCTCCGAAGCAGCCAGGCAGGAAGTCAACTTTGATGTGAAGCTATTTCCCTGTGTTAATAAAATATGGTAATAGCCCTTCACCAGTTATTTTACCCACTTCACTTAGTAGCCCTGCAACTCTCTAAAGATATTAAACAAATTGCTCAATTTTAGGTTTAGCTGTTTACCTACAAGTTTAATTCAATCAATGTGGAATTTCTGCTAATGGAACTTGCCTAGATGATTAACAGGAATATAAAGATGTAATATGATAAACAGATGATAAAGATAAAATATAAAATATAAAATCTTTTAGCAATTGACTGACTTTTACACACTGTCATGGGTCTGTAGTGTCTGTACTATGACAATTTCCTGGTTATAGTTTTCTTGTCATGACAACAACATGGCTTCCAACAGGTTTGTTTTTTTCATGATGAAAAACATTAGTAATATTAAAAAAGAGCTTACCAGCATTTAAAAGAAACAATAACTACTGGTTAGAGTAAACTTAAAACCTTTTAATATTTTGTAAAGAATTTTAGCCTTTAATGTCATTTTTCTTTATTACAATCTTTATTTTTTACTTTTGACCCATTAACATTCACGCAAGAACCCAGTTAACAATTTTGGGTTGTAAGAACGTTTTCCTAAAGGTTCCACTAAGTAACAAAAACGCTGTTGTAATATTGAACATGCTGGAAATTTTAAGAGAACTTTTAGAGAATGTTAGCCAACGTTCTGAGAATGTTCCCTGTTAGTTGGGAAGTGCACTAAGTTAAAATCAATATAAGCACAGACAAGTGCAATTGAAGGACACTTTGCATTTTCGGTACCTTAAACTGGGTTTTGATCATTGTAGGAACCGGGGCAAAGAATGATTCAGTCAAAACACTCTCTCATCCAGGCAAAATGTATGAGCTATAACTGCACTGTCAACAGAACAAAAGTAAATGTAATCATGAGGGCCAGCATACTGTGAACACAACATGCACAAAAAGCTCAAGCCAGAAGGATTTCATTCTTCTAAAATTGGCCAATCATTTGCAGTCCATTGCTTTTACTGTAAAGCTAGGAAAAGGTACAAAATCTTCAATAGAAACCACAATTTGCAGAATCGTTTTGTGTTTGCGCTGTTGTCACTCTTGTATTAATGAAGGGGTTTGGGGGCATTCGGTGTCATCATAGCCGTGTCCTCACTAAACTAAAGTGAAGTGAAGCGATTTGGAGAGCAGAACCCAGGCCAGATCCAGTGAGAACTAGCTGTGTAGTACAAAGACAAAACAGATGTCCATTTAAAGATATGAACCACAAATCATCTATAAGAGAAAAAAAGATCCATACCCTAATGACTTCCCTCTTTTTTCTCATCTAATCGTTTTATGTAAGCGGGGCATTGTGCCAGCGGCCAACGATTGGTGGGCCTGAAGGCTGGCAAATTTCTTTTTCCTGCCAATAACTGTTCTCACTTCCTGTGAGTCAGGCCCAGCTGCCACAGACAAACAGGAACGGGACAGAAGAAAGCTTCAGATCAGCTCACCAATCACAATCTTTAAATATCCAACTAATATTGCAGCACAACCCACCTCAGAACTGTAAACCGTGTTGTAGCACTTATTGGATACATTTGGTTCAATGTGAACAGGCAACAACATACCAATATGACATTTTTGTTATGCTGGCTGAAGGACTCTTCACCACTAAAGTAAAGTGATACAAATATATTTATACATTAATGTCTCTTCTGTGGAAGGTGCAAAACCATAAAATGTTCATTCAATCATTGCATTCGGCCCAATTGCAATGATAGCATGTCCAACTTGCCTGTCAAACTATGTATCTGAACACCTCTGCTTAACTTCAATTTATGAGTCTTTTGTTTTTAATTTAAGTGTTACATAATGTGAATAAGTTTTTGCAGCGTTGCCAGATCATGCATTTCTTATTAATTATCTTATTGTTTAATTTCCTAATTAAATCATTTAAAGAGATAAAGACTCTCTAATTTAAAAAGAGCAAAAACAGCTATATCATCAGATATATTGTAACTGCAATATTAGAAGTTGCTCATACAGCTTGTGTACAGGAGTGACATATCGAGAGCCCTACATTAGCCGGCAGTGTGAAGGATGGTGCATCTCATGCGACACATGCATCTACTCAATAGGTTATTGAAAAACGCATGACCACCTGAGCTACAACCCTGCATTCAGGGCACAGAAGGTGAAGCTGTAATTGTGAGTCAAATTAACCTTGAAATATAGGAAGGATGCTAGTACATTTATCCACAAGCACACTGTGGCCTCCACTTTCCCACAATTCTCATCACAACACGCTTTTGTTCCGTTCACACTGCCCCCTGATCCACTTCCAGCTGTTATGATGGATGATAAATCTTTGGCTCACGTTTAACCATTTATTATCTCTCAAGCACTGCTCTAACAGATGGGTGGTCATTTCAAGTGTTTATTTTTTCATAACGGAAGGAAAAATATGATCTGAAATGTCAAAGTAAGGTGCCGTCCGATTCCTAAAGTCCTAAAGGCGTTGAGTTGCAGAGTGTCCTTTGAATGATATTTATGAGTACAAGGATAAAAGGAAGAAATCTTGGATAGGCTCAAAGAAATCATCAATCGTTAAGTGTCTGTGTTTGTGCCAACACTGGGTTCCACTCCTGCAGAGACGTCCAAGCACAGACACAAGAGCTGCTTTCTGATTCACAAGTCCCTGCATAAAGTTCACCGCACACTACAGTACACACTGAGCAGAAGACATCTGTAGAAGTTCACTACACTAGACAAAAGTGTAGCAACCTGCATCTGACATCGAAGGATGATGATTCATGAGTGGGGCAAATTACTTAAACATATACATTAATACATTCATATAGTCATACACAAAACCCTAAACTTGCTGTGCACAAGCTGATTTCACAGGAAAATGTAACTAGTTAACAAGTTGATGATTTCGATTATATTCGTACGATGTGATTGACACAAAAATGTACTAATTTTAGAAAAAAGCAATCATGAAAGTCTGCCTCTAACCCACCTCTAAACCAAATCATTAATGGGGCAAAAGCAAATTGCATGAAACGTACAAATTAGATCGTAAGAATTCATATGAATTAGCCATTAAAATCGCTACAATATACACAGTTGCGAATTGCCATGAGGTTGTGTTGGTCCAAATACTGGAGTCTACTTTGTAGGGCACTACTTGCCGTTTCAAGCGCCCTCTGTGTCCTCTCTCTCTCTCTGTAGAAACAAGTTACATGCACAAAGACTAGAATCAAGATTATTGGAGGTTCATTATTGAAAAGCACAAGTATGAACTTTGATCTCCTAGGATTACACATGAATGCTGTAAGAGATTAAAATCAATATCCAGCACAGAAACCTTGAGAAATCAATGCAAAAAAACCTCTTATAACTTAATAAGAGCACATGGGTGACTAAAGGGCCTTTTCCAAGCAAGCCAAATGGTCAATTTTTTAAATAATTAGCTCTTTACGGAAAAACAACGGGCAGTACATTGAACAGTCAGACAGAAAAATAAACGATGACAGAATTGAGCAAATGAGCAAGCCGGACAAAGCGAAGGATGTATCTGGGCCGTGAGCTCTTAAGAGGTGTGAATCAGTCCAAGCAAGCTAACAGCTCAGAATGTGTGACTGGGCAAAAGCACGGGTCACTGGACTTGAGAAGCCACTGCTGCAGGTGGAATTTAATGGAGAGTGTGAATGTTTGCATGGGAAAACAACTGACACTAGAGACTGGAGATAGATGCATGTTATCACCCGCTGTCGCTCTGCCACTTTCTGTATCTGCATGCTGGTTATTCTGCTGTGATGTCACTGTTAGATCTGATTGTGTGGTATCATGTTGGGTTGGACAGAATGTAAGTTCAAGGTAACCACACCTTCTGACCGATACATTTCCAGTCACTTGAGTTTTTTACCATTTTATTCTTTAATTTCATTATTGTGTCCTGCTGTTGTACAGTATTTGTGACTGGGTGTATTATAAGTTTCTTGTAGATTCCTTGTAGAATCAAAAAAAGCAAGCACCACTATACAGCGTTATAATCACTAGAATTGTACATCATCGTTTCATTATTTTTCTACAATTTTGTTCATTTTATCACTTTCCCAGTCCTACAAATCACAATTTTAACAATCGGTGAACAATTTTACAATCTCTGTTATGTCTAGGCGCATCTTAGCCATTAGAACCCCAACAGCATCATCTAACATCTGTAATTCCTTCAGAAATGCTCTCTCAGACATAACTACAGACTCATTCAGCTATAATCTGATGTCACAGTTTTCCCCGTACGCCAATCAAATACAGCAAAACACAACTTGCTTTGTTTTTATGCCTCTGTCATGATGAGAGGCTCTTCATAGATGATTCAGCTGAAGAGATCCACATCCCATACATTAGTCTCAGTGATGAGCCAGGAGAAGACAGGTGAAGAGCTTTAGATTGCTCCTACTCTCTGAAATTGTCATTCAAAGCATTTGTTTCTTCAACCACTTAAACAGCCAGCGTTAGTGAACAGGAAGTAGCACCATCTCTAATCCATCCTGCAGAGGCCGGAGCGGCATAGACGACTCACCGAACCAAAACTGCCATCAAAGGATGTTTGTAGGAGAAGTCCAAAAAATGTGCAAGATTTTAATTTCCATCTCATTCTGCAAATGTTCCAAACGTTCTCTGCTCTGCAAATGACCTTGTGTTTAATAGAACCGGAGGCCGCTAGATGAATTAATTCTAAATTAATTTGACTGTAGTTTCAAAACATCTATTGAGAGTTGACAGGGGCTTTGTCTGCAACCGCAAATTGTCAAAGGTAATCAATTTTCAGCACAGGTCTGCCAAATCCACAGTTCAGTGCATAGCCATGTAATCACTTCATTTATGCTTACAGAAACAAAAGACAAAAGTGCCCAACTTGAGCAAATTTCCATGTCAAAGGACAAGCAGGCTGTTAAAGATCATCACTATCTGCTCATTAATCGGGGTAGTTTACATGAGTGCACAGACCTGAGAAACACAAACACGCTCTGCGATGCTGTCGGTTAGCGGCTCTCCAGTCCTCACCCAGTATTTTCATTTCTGATAAATGGTGCTGCTGAAAACAAATCGCCAAATCGAATCGCTTCCACCCTTGGGTTTTAGTTTTACTTGGTCCTCTGGACCACAAATGATACAACCTTATTGTCTCAGTTGTCTTGGTTTCCAGCAAACAGATCACCAGTTTAAAGGACAAATTACCCCCACCCACAATGACCATGCTGTCCCTTACTGCCTCTATTATAAACACATACTGATCTCTAAAAATACTGTATATACAGTAGACACACTATTACCCACAACCTCATATAAACAAGCACTTTTACAAGCGCTTCCACCACATTGCATTTTATTGCCATTCAATATGTGCCCTTCTGCTCTATTCCTGCTGACAGAAGCCCTTAAAGCAATCCAGTACCCTGCTTAAACCAGTAAGTACACAAAAAGCATTACACTCCTTCTACGACAACACACAAGGGAACACAGCGGCTACGCTACAAACTGTCGACATTCAGATGGATATTTGTTTTATTTGCCATTAAGAAAGAGCTGGAGACTGGCGTGGGAAGATCTGAGCTCTGTCAGACTCTCAGGGCCTGCAGCTCTGAGCTCCATATTCAGCACCCAGCTAACAATTTTAGATTGTAAGAACATTTCCCTAATGTTTCCATTATGTAACAAAAATGGTCAAAATGTTATTTTGAACATACTAAGGAGGTTCAAAACGTCCATTTGTATTACCGTTATGGATATAAAAACATTATTCAAACATTTTTTAACTCTATAAAAATTATTTTTTTTAACCTATGAATTTATTATTTTTACAACTTATGAATAACGTGTATGTTCTGTGTTCCACAGAAGAAAAAAGTGATACAGGTTTGGAATGACATGAGGGTGAGTAAATTATGAAAGAATTGTCATTTTTCAACACATCTGTTTAAGCCCATTTCTTCTGCTAAACTAACTACTACTACATGTTTAGTTGCATTGTATTATTTTAATCTAGCAATGTTGTGTTCCTGCTGTCCATGAGCTTCTCAGACCATTTCTGTGACCCACCACCCCACTGCTCTGTTAACCTAACAACAAAATACAAGACAAACTGTTGCAGGAGACCAAAAACATCCAATTCTGCCTGCGAGAGATCAGCATTTAAATATATTCGCTTTCATGTTTTATCATCAAAACACGTTATCAGAATTAAGTTCATGTAGCATACATTTGTAATTGCACGCTCGTTTTACATGCTCATTTGTGGAAATGAACATCTAAAAATTAAAATGAGATTATTAAGATTCATGCCTCCGATGCAAATTAACTCACAGAAGCCACAGAAGCTCTGGCTTTGGACTTAAGGAGTAGAACTTATTTCTCTTACTTTGTATCTTTAATTTGAAGGAATCAACTTTGTATTCGGTGACAAAGGAAGTCCTGAAGGTCACATTTATGTCTTCCAAAGGAGGCAGGAAATCAAAGCGTGATTATTGAAGACTAAAGCTAGAATTGCCAACACCTGTCCCTGCAGCAGCCAGAGATCTTGATCATGATGGATCTGTGAAGGAAGAACTCTCTTAAGAAGAGGAAATGGCCGAATCCACCAGGGGTTTGAATGGCTCAGTTGTGGAGAGCCTGCACTGCCCTGAGTTGTGAGGGATGTAAAGGGTTATGCTGTGGGTCACTCCTGGAGTGGTTCTGGAGTTAAAGGTCATTAGATGTAACACCACCCCCAGATGAGCTGTATTTCTGCAAGATTTTTCCCAAAGTCTGGGGTTTCAGTTATGTCAGGAGGGCACAACAGCCCATCGATGGAAGATGTGTTCATTTTCTAAAGTAGAAATGCTGTCTTTAACTATTAAGAGAACCAGACGTGGAAGTTTACTGGGATCGATCGTCTTTTGGGTCTTCTGGGTAATTGAATGTCTGTGTGGTCCAACAGCCAGTATCTACTGAAGCAGATAACATCTGAGAACGTCCATGGAATGCTAAACTATTTTTATTTTAATTCATATTCAGCTTAAAACACAATAAAATATATGTTTAAATATCTGTTAATGGGAAAACATTTGTCTTTACTGAATACCTGCTAATTGAATCTCATATTAGGAAATTGCCAAGCATGCGGAAGAATTGTCAATTTTCATTTTATTACTGTCATTGTAAGCAATGATTACGCAGTTGTTTATCTGAGAAATTGTATTCTGTGGGTGGCCAGGCAGGATGTTGAAATGTAAGTAGAGAAAATAGGAGCATGGCAATGCCACTCAACATATAAAACCATATCCGATCTACTGCGTCTACACTGTTGGTACCCACGATCTCTGCTGAACTCTACGAGACCTGATAGTTTACGCAACAATAAATGATGCTCTCTCTCAATCTCTCTCTCTCACTCTCTCACCAGCACGCATAATGCACAGGTGGCCTGTATTAAAATATGGGGCAATCCAGCCACCAATATAGTTGAATGTTATGAATTATTGCGATGTTTGCTGGAGTTATATCACTGTTTTTTTATTTAAATGCCTTCGTGGGCTTTGTGCTCCAGAACCTGTGCGCTCTGAATCCAGTAATATTCCCAAGCAACTGGACAGGAGCAAACACGAGTTCCCCAAACGCGCCACATGTCGCCTTGAGGTTTGAACCTGAACACGTCGGTGAGCAACGCGAGCCACAAGAGCACAAAACTGCAATTCATTGCGCGCCATTGTGCCAAGGGTCGCTTATTCATAGCTATGTAAAAATAACCTTTTTTCTGTATTTTAAATGAAAAGATAACGCAACATGAACTGAAAAGTGTTAAGGTTTTTATTACCACGAGTAAATTCCATCCTGTTCGTTTTTCTCTTAAGGTAACAGGCTGATGTATTGCTATGCTTAAACAGTTGACTTCAGGTCGTGTAAATCAAGGGAGAATTTGCGGGCGTAGAACGTTCCCAAAATCCAATGACGGGAAGCTAGACGGGAATTCCAAGTGATTCATAAGAGCTAAACAAACAGCACTTTCTAATTTATGAACATGAATAAACAGGTGTCTGCGAAAACCATCCAGCACAGAGAGCGGATCCCAGGGTCCAAGCTCGCTCGATTCAATTTATAAATCGTATCTTAACCAAACTTACGCGTGGCTTTCACGGTTTCAATAAAAGTAAGAGGAACGGTACATCTGTAGTTCTGTGATATGACTCCAGAATAATTAATATGGTCAGGGTTAAAGTCAACACTATAAACCGATAGTCTAACTGCGCTCTTGGCAGTAATGCGTTCAGCCTCATTTATTCCTGAGCGCCAGAACGTCCAATGTCTCATCGCTTTACAACGTACCGTTATGAAAAATGACATTCAGTTTCTATGCCCTTTCTCATCTAACACAGTACCCAACGCTTTCAAGCTAAGTGCAATGGCCGAAGCGTTGATCTTCCCAAATTCAGGAGACAAAACTAATCGGTGCCTCGCGTTTTGCGAAACGAGTATTTTTACACTTTAGCGCATCGTACTCTGTTTGGCGAAACGCAACGCATAAGGATAAATACTCACCGACAGCTACTTGCAGTAGATCAGCGCACAAGAAAAAACACAAAGACAGGACGGTCATCTTTTCCATATTTTGTAATAAATCCCAAACTCCATTTGCGTTTACATGCTCTCCGGGACCTCGCCGCGTAATTCCCACCACTCCAAAGGGACGCGATCCCACGAAGCGGTCATGATGCTGTCCAGGAGTCAGAGGGAAAAATGAAGTTTAAAACAAATGCGCACTTGAGCGGATGTGAAGATGAGAGGTGAAGATTGCGCAAAGACGATTAAAAGCGTAGCATTGCGAAATAGTCTCCCCTCGTTGGCCACAACCAGCGTTTTACAATACGGCGGCAGACGAGGATTAAAAAATAGATATGGATTTGGATGAAAATCTATGCGCTCGCTCCCTCTCTCTCTTACTCACTCACTCTCTCCCTCCCTCCAGAAACAGACACGAACAGAGTCACTCGTGATCATTCGCTTTTTATTTCACACAATTTTCCTTAATCCTACCCTGGCTCCAAACCCTTCCCCTCTAATTCTGTCCACTAAGCCGATTTATTCCTGCAGGATTTTTTTCTCCACTCTGAAAAGGTTTTTAAGGATCATTATAGGCATATACGTGGTGAGATGCTCCAGCCTGCATTGACTGCATTGAAACTGGAAAGATCAAGCGCTTCAAATGTTTCCACGACCATCCGAACGAACAGCGTCACCTAGGGTATCTGCAAATTAACCCCACTCAGCCTCAATGGGGGCCTGAAGTATCAGCATTTCTCATTACAAGCCCCACTAAAATGTGAATAATTGTTTATCTTTATAATAAACTGAATAAATACGTTCATTTGGATAGATTATGCCAGTTTTTGTTTTCGTGATGAACTGCTCTAAAGCTGCAATCTGTAACTTTGGGTTCAATTTTGGGTTAAAAATGAACAAAACAAACAAAAAGAAACAGTTATTGAGCAAGTACATAACAGATCAGTGTATAGCACAATCTCTTTACCCCTCATTTGCAATGGTAAACTTATGTGGGATGGGATTTCCAGGGAAATGTGGGTTTGACTTCATTTTTCTTCAACATACATAATGAGAAGTATGTAAAGTAAACTGCAGTTTCATGTTGTAAACAGAGATGGCGGTAGAGAGGCGAAAGTTATGGATTGCAGCTTTAAACACTAAACAAACTCATGCCATGATACCAAACAAAGGATCATTTTTAGTTCCTATAAATATTTACCACACAATAAGCCTGACTGTGATGGGTTAAATACTGGATCTTTATGCTAATGCAATTACCATAAAAATAGTGAGGATGATTTTATTGGCCTCATAATATTATACAGAATAATGTGCAGACAAAGGGCATTTAACAGCCAGCGCTATCTGTGGCGGTAAACGAATAGATCAGTCTGCCAAGTTCATTGTTTAATCATTGTAAAGGTTATGCTGATTCAACTGCTCAATGTGGCCATGTGGGTTTTTACCATGAATGGAGAGCTCCCGCACACTTCAAATTAGCACACAATGCTAACAGTCTAGCGTTTTACCTGTGCAGGGAACTCATTACAGAAATGCTAATTCCGTCTCCGACAACATCCACAAGGAAGAATCAAACAAGGATGCGAGTATTACGCAATACTCTGGGGTCAAGACCTCATTGCAGGCACAGAAATTCAATCAAAAGCACAAATTAAAAACTATATTTCCGAACTCTCAGACGGAAGATGCTACAAGTGCTAATTAAAGAGATGTGACGTGGGTGTACAGATACACACCTTAGGCGATTTAAGGTGCTCCTGATGTTAAACTGCATTGTGTGGAACTCTTTTTAATCATGTACAGTACGCCCACACCACAGATGCTGAGTTGTCATGCATTTTTTAAAAATTTACATTACATTTGCATTTATGCATTTGGCAGACACTTTTATCCAACGCAACACCCAGTGCGTTCAAGCTACGCATTTGATTGGTCTGTGTGTTCCCTGGGATTCAAACCCACAACCTTTTGGACTGCTAAAGCAATGCTCTACCAATTGAGCTACAGAAACAGAAATTTACAGTAAATCAAAACAGTAATTTAAGAACTATAAACATTAAAAATGTACATTTTTTTTCTACACGTGAGAGAATTACAAAAAAGGAAAGCTATACACTCATACCTGACACACACACACACCCACAGGTCCCTACTGCATATTTATTGGCTGAGTAGTGCCAGACTGAGCATGGTGTCAGTCAGGTCCTCTCTGCCCTCCTCAGCCCTTCCTCCAGGTGTATGTGTGCTCGCAGAGTCATGACAAGACCCTCGGTAAACCTCTTTGATGATTTATGAGACGGTGTCCTGTGACATACGAAAGTGAACAGGAGGGAGACGAGAAGAGGAAAAACAAAACGTGAGGCCTCACAAATGGTCAAAGGCAGCGGCTACAGCCGCCCTGCTGGAGATGAACCAGCTGCATTGCTTCTGTTGCAGAATGAGCTGGCGTCCAGGCAGGGGCCTGCAATACTAATGCGATATCGCAGATCTCTAGAGGGCAGTGTCAACAACAATTTATTGAAGCAACAGAGCCCGACATGTTCCTGTCCATATGGCACCTGCCCCCTAAACATAGCAAGACCTCTCCCCTCTCCAGAGGTAGCGGTACCTTACGATGGCACGGGTGGTCTGATTTCTGCTTCTTTAGTGCTGTAGATGTTAAGCAGAAGTTTAGAACAGATTGAGGACACTAAAGTAAAGGTTCTCGGTTCAATAAACCCTAAATGGTATTTAACTTCTGATTGTTGGACTGACAGACAGCTCCGAAGAGTCTCCCAGACAAAAAGACAGATAAGCCCGGCTGAGGAATGAATCCCATTTTCTTGCACTTCCTCTTTTTTTCTTTTTTTAAACGTAGCACTCACCACTTGTTGTCCCGTCCGCTGTGCGCGGTTAATACCACAGTCAGAGTAAAAAGAGCCGGACAGATTAAATTTCCGATTCTCATTGACATCAGTAAACATTCCCTTTGCGTACAAGATACATTTCCATCAGCTGTCACTCTAGCTGCCTGGAGTCTTCTATCACATTTAGCTCGACTCGCTACACTCTCGTTTAAGTTGCAAAACTCAGCAAGGAGAAGCTTGTGGCACTTCTACACAAAATATGATACTGTCAAAATAAAAAGTATTTCCACAAAATTGTTTATTGAGGATGACTTATTTCTGGTTGTTACTTGTGTGTCTTGTACCTGTACAAATCTAAATATAGCTGAAACGCTTAAAAACAAATAGTAACAAATAGAATAAAATAATAATGCCAATTAAAAGTGGTAATGATGTTAAATTGTATTAACTATAGCCCAGCAAAATGAAGTAATGCAATAAATTATATAATTTAAATCTGTAAATAAACACTACCATAATGTATAAATAACTTGGCATATAAATGTAAACAATATAATTTTTTTGCCTTACAGTAATTAGAACTAGTTTTAAGGGGGTTTATATGAATAAAACAGTCTTAAAGTACAATGCAAGACATGTGCTCAACTGTAAAAGACCTCAGGTTAAAATAACTACAGGACCCAATACAAACAACTAACAAACACCTTTGATATTATGAACAACAACTATACACAACTATAAAAAAAATGCTGGGTTGTTTTTAACTCGTGGTTGGGTAAAGTGTTGACAGAACACACTGTTGGGCTATAAATTAACATATGCTTGGTTGTTGTTACCCAACCATGAGTTCAAACAACCCAGAATTTTGGGCTGGAACAACCCAGCATAGAATATCCCAACATTGTGTTCTATCCACATTTTACCCAACCATGAGTTAAAAACAACCCAGCATTTGTGTATACCCAGTGTATGCTGACCCTAAACAGGGTAGAAGCAGGTGGAGACAGAACTTCAGTCCCAACAAGCTGTCGCTGATCTAAGCTGTGGTTCTTACAGGGCCTTACACAGCTAGAGAGCCTAAATCCCAAACCTCATACAGGAGAAACAGGATCATCCATGTGTGTTGGAACCTGCTTATGGATTCCCCTGCTTCCACCTGCCCACTGAACTACTTTAGCTCGCAAACAAGGGCTGTCACAGCATCAGTCAAGCAAAGCATGTCTACAGAACACAAGCCCAACAAACAAACACATAATCTAATATGCAAATGAGGCCTTTTCAGCAGCCTCTGCATCATTCAACAAGGAGATCCTGATGAAGAAACTATTAATCTGAGAATTACAAAAGCACTGATGTATAGTGAGGGACATACAGCGCTTATTTAAAGCATCCCAGCTGACAGGGTACGTACTTAGAACATTGGCTAATGTTCTTTAAACGTTCTTTCAGTTAGTTATCAAAACATTCTTGCAGTAACCTTAGTAGTACACTTTTTAACATTCTATATCAAGACATTATTCTTAAATTGTTAGAGGAATGTTTTAAAAATGTTACAGAATTTGAAAGTGTTTGATAACATTCTTTTAATCAAACAATAATGTTACATCATCTAAAGAAAACTATATTTTGGATATTTTGAACTTAACCAATAATCAAAATATAATTTTGATGTATTTGTTACTTAATGTAAACATTAGGCTAATGTTTTTACAACCTAAAATTGTTAGCTGGGATGTGACATTATGAGAGATTTCCTATTAAAATAAATAAATAAATAAAGCTATTTCTGTTCGATAGCTTAGCTTTACCTTCACTCCAATACAGTTTATCTATTACATATGTAGAGATAGCTTGTAATGAACAGAGTCATTTCTTATCTTTGAGGTGTTGCTCTGCTCAGATACCTGATGTTAAGCCTCTCTCTATTTCTCCATGTTAGTCAAAGCTACTGCTCAAAGACTTTTCCATTGTGCTAATGCAGCTTTTCAAAGAGATTACAGCACGTTTCTGTCAACCGCAGAATTGCAGATATTATGCATGAGGTGGGCAGCCTTGCAACAGCGCCAGCAGGGAAAATGTTGCAGCCAGTCCACACTATCACTCCGGATTAGGAGCGACTTCAAAAAATGGGACGCTTCCAAGCTCCGGGGTGTGACCAGGTAGATCCAGCTACAGCGAACGGTGGAGTTGCAAGAATTTACATCATACGACTTTCTAGCATGTGGAACATCAAACCAACTGTATGACATGCCACTTATCGCAAATAACTCAAATACACAGATACATAAGTCTATATACTCAGCCCAGCATAATTACAGTGGCTTTTCCCATTTCTTATATTGCAGGTAATTTACCTATCATTTACATTTTCATAATTGAGCATAACAGTTCAAATTTCTTATGGTAAAACTTTGACTCAGCTACCCAAACATACTAACATCAGCAACCAAACATCTAAACTCAAAATACATGAGAAACAGGAACTAATACTAACAAATAGGTGGAACCGTATAAACAATGACAACAAACAAAATCATCGAGTCTTTAAAAGCACTCAATCACTGTCTCGGTCCCGATGAGAAAATATTACTTCCCAAAGGAAAATGTTACTGCACACAGACTGCACCTTAATTAAGTCCTCAGTGATAAGTCCTTAGAAGAAATAAAAATAGAACTAAATGAGACATTTGCTGACATTAAGTAAGACTACAGAGCTATAAAATGAATGTGGATTACAGAGCTCACACGTTGGGTGTCTCAGGAGAAAGATTTGAAAAGCAAAAAACCAATGTCCATGAAATCTCCACTTCATCTCACTGCTGTATAAGAGCACCTACAAAAGATCTTAACAGTGTTTTTTCTTTCCTAAGGATTGCCACTGTAAACTAAACGTACATTACAGGAATATTCATGGATTATACTTTCAAGTTAACAAGCCAAACAAAAAGCAAAACATGATAATAAATTAAGGATTTAATGTGAGCTAAATAATAAACCACCATATATTTGTGCAACAAAATCCACCTTCCCAAACCTAACGTAACTCACTGGTGTTTATAAACTCAAACCACAGCATGTCTGAATAGCTTACTTGCTAGACCACATATTCCACCGAACAGGAAAGTAATGAAAGCAATATTTTGTCATGACATTAGCTTACAGACTTCATTGGAACTGTATATTTACTGGATGTTTACTGTTATTACTTCATTGCATACGTTTTTGTCATATCTAATATCATCCTATCAGCGAGAAAGGCTCTAACTGGCCCCTTACCAGCTAATTCTGGTTGCTTTTAACATCATTTACTAGCTGTCACACTCGATTAGCACGGTTCTCCTGGCACAGGTTGGGTGTTTACTAAGAGAGGAATGTTATGAAGATTATCCAGGATCATAACAGGCTAAAAACGTGGGCAATGAAAACGGTTATGCAGAAATATGGGAAATGTACATATATTCGTTCGAGGCAAAGTAAGATTCTATAAGCCCACATTTTCCTCTGGGGCATCTTATGTTTTTTTAAATCACTTTTTTTACTTCATTTTCCAGATATCACCCTGACAATCCAGTTTCCAACGGTTTGCCCATTCGTCTTTTTATTTTCTGATAAAGTTATTTTTAAAATGTTTGGGGGCAAACTTGATGAGAGAAAATCCTTTGAGAAATTATATAACGCATACAAAAGCACAGTTTGAACTGAGCCCGAGGGGCCTTTTTTTAATATGTGTTATCTCCCTTTAGGCTGGGCGAGCGTCCATTTTTTAGATATTTGTTCCAGGTAGCCTGGCAGGAAAACAACATGGTGGCGACATTCCATTAGGAATATTTTGCACCAAACCATCACAGCTTTATGCACTAATGGAAACTAACTTTCAAACGCATCTATTTTTCCCCATTTTTAAGCTTTGTAGGTTAAGCTTGGGGAAAAAAAGACTTTCTTATTCAAATAAGGTTTGCTCAGCCCACCTGGAATCAAACAAAGCGCACTGGAAGCAGGGCTGGGCATTAAAAAATGTAAGAGTTAAAACTAGAGAAAATACTAATGCTACGCAGAACACTGAGCTATAGGGAGACCTTGTTTCTACCTTCTTTAAGTCTTTTGCCTGCATATAAACTCAACAGGGGACTGTACACGTGATGTTGTCTTTTCACAAGAAAAAAGATCTAAAAAACAGAAAACTTAGGACAAAGATCTCCATGTTATCTCCATTTAATCCCATTGCTAAAAAAACACTTAGAAAAGAAAATCTCATTTGTGACTTTAACATCCAATGTAAACAAAATGTACATTACTGGAATATTTAATAGATCAGAAGGCCCTTTTCCCCTTTCTTTGAGTCCTGTGCCTGCATATCTCTCTCTCTCTCGCTCTCTCATCATAACTGTATTAGCAAGCTTGTCATTTTCTCTCCTGTATTCTCTCAGACTCCCATCACTGCAATGAACAGACCTTGTCACCCAGTTGCTCTCCATTTTACATTGATAGTAAGCAATACCAGTGTGTGTGCAATGGCTTGCAACTCCATTAATAAAAAAGTGATCTGCAAATTCAGCATGCATCTTTAATTTTCCACTACTGACAAATTGAGATAATAGCAAACCATACATAATGGGTTTAAAGCTTATTTTCTCATTAAATTGGAGCCCTTTCCATGCAACGTTATTACAACAGCCGTGAAACATTATTGATATGAAAAAACGACAGTGGCATTGCGTTGTGTTGCGTTTGTGCAGTTGTCCTGTTTCACCAAGCAAGTTTTCCATTTATTGTACGTGCATTATATCGGTGTTATGAAATAAGGCGTATATCAAATTCCCTTTGTATGCCTGTCCCTCCTTGCAGCTCTCCTTGGATAAGATATGGATTTAAAGCAGTATATATGTAAATCAGCCCCACTATATCACTGTGCTGAGTCAGGAAAGCCCATTTTTTAATCGAAATTACCCTTTTGTACTGGTTTAGGATCATGATCACAAACTAAGCCTGATGCAGCAATAAAGAAAACTACAAAACTATTTCAAATCAGAACAAAACAACCTACAGAGATATTTATAAGGTATGCTTTTACCCTCCTTTAACAGGCTTCTGTCCTAATGTTCAAGCAGTTGGAAGCTAGTTCCAGTGCTAGCCTCGGCCATTTCAGCTCTTTGAAGCCCTGACAGAAAATAGCTCAAAATGGCTCCACGTCATGAAGTATTAATTTGATTGCCCGATATCGCTGCCTCTTTTCAAGGGTAATTTAAGTACATGATTTTCACAATTCCTTGTTTGCAAGGCACTATCAACTTCCCAGAGACCTTAGAATAGTCAACTACAACACAAAACGCACACTGACACACTAAAATGTTGCAAAATAATTCTTAAGAGTGCAACACTTTTGTGTTTTTCCTCTAGACGATGAATTGGGGCTGTGTTTAATTGACTTTCAAAACAGGTATTGTGTCTGTTGACAGGTAAAACACACAGCATATATTTTGGTGCGAATACACAACACACATTTCAGATACACACAACTGTCAGTCTTTGACTCTGAGCCACACCAGATTGTCCCCCGTGGAGACAACGATTGCAGATCTAACTCAGCTCATCTCGATACAGCTTGAAAGGGCTAAAGGGACAGAAATGATTTGCTTAGCATGATCTGTATACACAATATAAATGGAGATGTCCAATACTGGAATAGTTATTTTTTATTGGTAAACAGTCATGGCGATAGCAGTATGATTTTAAATGGATTGAATATTTAGTGCGAGTTCTCATCGGAGGAGAAAATTTGATTGCTCACTTTTTCATTGCTGATACAGTTTCCTGATATATTTTTTGCAACAAAAGCGTTTATGACTATTCAGCTTAAAGAGTTTATAGATATAACAGTATAACTTTAAATCAGTAAACATATTCTGAAAATATCTATACAAATACTTCATATAACAATTGTAGCGTGAGATTACCAAGTAATTTTAAGGTTAAAAATCTAAGCAGGACAACTGAACAAAATTCTTCTCTCATATATAAATTTGTTTCTTCTAGTTGTCTAGCTAAAACAATTGAGATGTTAAAGAGATCTCTTTGTGAGTTTTTTTTTTTGAGGGAATAGCTTCAAAATACATAATTAAATCCCCCAAAACTCAACATACAGGCTATTTTGTGTTGAAGAGGACACTGTAAGTCACACAGAAAAGCCTTTGTGAATTCAGTACTTCAGCACAGACTCTCAAAGTATTTGATGATGAACGTCCGTGGAATTCGTAACTTTGATCTTTAAGTTAAAAGCCCTCTAGGAATAGAAAAAGGCTCCAGCTACCACAGACTATAATAACAGGGGACACACATTATATTCTGACCTCTGCCAGTGGAGGAATACGAATAGATGTTTAAGTAGCTTAACCTTTTCCAAAGTGAAACACTACAAAGACATTTTCCACGGAACATCCTCCAACCCAAAACATCCAAAGCCACTCGGTGAAACAGTTTGTTCATCTGAAACCGAGAGTCTCATTAAAGCTGCTTGTAAAAGAGTTCAAGGTTCTCTATTAAATGATGTTGTGACTGCCAGTCTATTTAATTGTTAAGCTACGTTCACACCGCTGGTGACTTTGTCGATGCGTGTCGCCAGTCACTTTCTATTATGTCGCTGGGAGGCGTGGCTAATTCCGGTTGCCTTGGTAACAGTTATGAGTCTAACTGCTGCTGAATGTCTTTTTATGTCATCTTGTGTGAATAGAGATGCAGTTTAACACTTAAAATAGAGTTTAACACATTTCAAAAGGAACAAATGTCTTATATTAATAACACTACTTCATTTTGCTAATTACTCTCTATTAGGTTGAAATGTAGCATGTCTATGTTATGAAGCATTTTTGTATGAAGTTTTGCAAGTGATGATAAACATATATATTAAACAAAACAGATATTTTAACGCATCTATCTGACAGTAATTATCTGACAGTAAAAACGTATACTCATAATTCACACTTCCAAACTTTTACACACTTCATACATTCGTGATATTTTTTATTATTAATAATTTATTCCCGTTTTCTCACTAACAAACATACTACACATACAAACTACTATGTTTACATAATAATAATAATAATCATTCAATCGCGTCTGACGTTTCCACCTGCTTTAAAGCGCTCGCGCCCGCGCCCGCGGACATGCGCACAAGCGTTTCAGCGCAGTTGACAGGGACGCTGTTTCATTTTCACTGTTTTCAAAGTTCACTCGGTAAAACCACGTTAAAAAACACAAACTAGTTCACCATCCTGCTGACATCGAGTCACGTTTACGACGCTAAAAATGAACTTTCTACAGGGAAAACGTTGCATATTAATTGCACCGGTGCACAATCCATTAAACCAAAGATGAAGCAGAACTAACACAATCATCTATCTGTGCCGACATGCGCTTCAGTCCGCGCACACACTTGCTTAATTAACACACACGCAACATTCAGTCCCGGGTTCGAGGCACAAACCTGCAAAACGCGAAAATCTTACCGCCACTACTGCAACAGCTGGTCACGTGAGCTGTCTTCACTCCCATTGGTAGTTGCTCCCGAAAGACGATCGTCATTGGCTTAAAGTTCACCGTGGCAGGAGGTTGCCAGTTCTTGTTGAAAGTAAAAGATGGAAATAACATCTACATTTCATCCTGTTGTGTATCCCGTTTATTATATTGGCAATATAATCAAGCTATAATAATTAAGCTAAAGTGTCTGAGCTAGACCAGAACATGTTTTTAAATAAAGGGTATAACCTTAAGGAAATGTCTTGCTTTAATAACAACAAATGAACGTATTGTAAAGGTTACAAAGCTCAAAGGTTCTGTATAACAGGAATGACCCTGGATAGTATGTGTGCATCTTTTCATTCATGAGACACAGGGCTAGGAAAGGCATCAATACATTAAAAGATATATCAGATGGCCTGCGTGAGCTGATCAACGGAGGACAAAATTGCAGCTGGCAAGCGGCACGTTTTTATTACCAATCAAATTGCATCTGCTTGTTATCACTATAAAAAAAATCTGAAAATAATCATAAATCCAAATGGATTTTCTGAAAATTGCATTCACATACAAGCTACTGGGAAAAAGACAGGAACTATTTTCAATCTCAAACCAAATGGGAACCCAGCTAGAAATTTTAGGTTGTAAGAACGCTTTCCTAATGTTTCCTTTAAGTAACAAAAATGTTAAAAATGTTAGTTTTTTAGACACTGTATTAATGCTTTTATTAATACAATGCTGTTAAAAAAAATCTTTTTTAAATTCTGTAACATTTTTAAAATGTTACACTAAAAACTTCAAAATAAAATTTTGATACGATATATAACATTTAAAAAAGTTCTACTAGATAACGTTTAGATAACGTTAGACAATGTTATGTGACTGTTAGCTGGGAAATGGTTTCCTCAGCTTCCTTCATGGCTAGAGCTCCTAAATTTCTGATCTGAGGGCAACTGAACCGTGTTCAAGGAGACCACACCCACTAAAGAAGATTAATTGTGCTTTTCTTTAGAACTAATTAGACAAAGTCCTTCAAAGGGTCAAGTTGAAAAACTTAAAGTTCGACCCAACCATGTAAGCAGAAGTTACGGAGAATTTGGACATGGATGGAAAGCAAAGAGTCGGAAAGCAGTTTAAGAGTCGTGCTGCTCGAGTGATATAATCAATGACACACTTACAGAAATGTACGGCAGAAACACTTCACAGACAGACGATGTTGATCGATTTCTCACACATGTAAGAACTGCCACCACTTATGCTGTAATAGAGACCTTCAGACGATGTCTTATGCAGCCTCCCAGCTAACAAGTTTAGGTTGTACGAACGTTCTCCTAACGTTTTCCTAAATATAAACATAAACATTAACATTTTATTTTAAATGTTCTAGCAGCTGTTTTTTAAATGTTGTATTAATGTAATATTAATTTAAGTGTTCACTTTTTTTAAACCGTTCCAAAAAAAACCCTATAATAATGTTTTTGATATACGATTTAAAATGTTTAAAAAATGGTCTACCAATGTTACTGCAAGAACATTTTATTGATAACTTTGGAAGAGCTTCCAGAGAACAGTAGCCAATGTTCTGAGAACGTTCCCTGTTAGCTGGGCTATGGTTTGCAATGGTTCTCTGCTGATTAATTAAGATAAACCCAGTAATATTCCACTTACTACACCTTGACTCTACCCAGATAGCTAGTAGATTTATCGTAAATATTAACCAATGTACATTTCTTTGTACATGACAAACGCTTTGACAACAAAGAGGATATCAGATAAGACAGTCAATTACTGTTAAACATGATGTAGCAGCATTGGTTTGCTCTTTGGCTGTACCTGAAATGTTGACAAGTTAGACAGCCGGAAACATGTCTGTATTTCATAAGTGTTTGATTTAATTAGTTCTGAATAACATTACCCTGACAATGCAAGATAATAGTTCAGCAAGCAAATGTACCAGAAATGCTTTTGTTTGATGACTTTTTATTAAAATTAGAAACCTGCTACTAATTAATGAAAATACTGGTAAAATATACACAGACACACATATATTCGACACAATTAAAGAATTCATTCAGAAAAGTGAGCAATTATTTCATTGCCTTTAATGGTTTTGTGCAATTCAGTACAGAAGCTCATACATTAAATGGATCTTTATTGACATAGTTTATATTCCGAGTGAGTTCGTAAAAGAAATATTATGCACATTTTGCACTTAATCTTCAGCAACTCATTGTGTTTTAAGTACCATCATTATAGTATTGCCATTTCAAACCGAACGACAGAAATAAAATATGAACCAGCAAAAAACACATCCAGAATCTAAAATCACAAAAAACAGAGATCTCAACTATTTTTATAATCAATAATGAAAAGCAAAGAGCTTGAACAGTTGAATTCAAATAGTCAAGAACTGCAGGCAGTGACTTTAAAACAGTGTGTGGACCTTTGTTCATTTTAATATGCATGTCTTGTTGTTTTCACAAAGTACAAAACAGTCATGAGGAATAATGTAGATAACAGAGGACACATAACTGATCTGAATACAGAGACGGTGTCGGCTGGCGTGAACACAAATAAAAGACGTTTATATAGTCATATAAAGCTTCTAGACACTGTTTTGCATTGGGGTTACATGCACACACAGCGTTACGAATAGCCAATTTAACAGCACATCTGATTCTGAAGCAATGGTCTGTATCATGTCAGTTCTGTATCATTCGGAATTTAAAACAAATTTATTTGCCACTGTCCCTGTGCATTTTTCTTCTGTTACAGTCTGTATGGGTGCCTGTTTCTGTTACCACTTCTTTGAATTGGTAAAACACTGGGAAAACATATTGTAAATATCTATCTTTAAATGTATTTATCACGACACAATGAAGTAACATTTGCAACGGTTTGTATATGCAGGCTGGTACGGTGCCATTTGTATATTTGGCACCGGATATTTCTGGAGTGAATCTGCACTGTCAGTTTCCTTCTCTCTGTTTTCTCAGGTACACACACTAACAACTGTTATACGTGTGAAAACAGAGTGACATCTAAAGACCTTGCATTAAAAATCTAATTGCAAGAATACTTCTGACAATTAATACTGTCTCTTTTAGGTAGAAATGTGGAAGAAGTGATACTATCTCTGTATAAACATTCTCCTGCAGTAATGGCATTTGTACGACAGATGCAATAACATTGCTTTGCAAATGAAACAATCTTGTTTACGGCCACCGAACCAGATGTTGGTCATATCCGGTGTGGATGAACTCTGAATCCAGCCACCGTTCCACATCTCCCCTCTCACTTAAAAAGCGGTTATGTCTTATTGCTCCTGGTACTCGTGGGAATTATGTTATGCATTATTAATGACTTTCTTTTTGAAAGATTAATTGTCATGCGCTCAGAATTTTACTATCAATCAGAATGCAGCTCAGAGAAGCTTCTTGAGTCCGTCAAATGCTTTCCAACACAGCGGAGGTGACAAATTAAATCACAATTCAGCACTGAGTGTGCACAGTTCTTTAGCTTTAATTTTACATTAGAAATATTATGAATACGTAAAGAGATTTTCAGTGCGCTCAAAGCATGAAGCAACCAACTGGGTCATACTGTATAAATGAAACAAAGCAGATATGGAAATGTATAGGCAAACTGCTAGTATTGTACAAATTTTGTGAATATAATATTCTCTCAATGCCATACAAGAACCATTTTTGGCAGATGGTTCCATACAGAACCTTTAACATCTATCAACCTTTGAAGAACCTTTATTTTAATGTGTGTAGCTTATAAAAAAGAAACTGAAAATCATCATAAACAATAAATATAATACCATTATACTGAGCTATATAATAAACATACAAAATCAAATGAACTATTCATTGTATATGTGCCTAATTATTTAGTATTTAACTTGAATTAAAAGATTACGTAAAATAATTATACACACTGGAAAGCTGTATTGTCTACCAGAGGCTGTGATGTCATATCCTGTATGTACAATGTTTAATAGAGCTGACCACCTGAGACGTATGTTCTCTGTATATTCTATATGCTTTGATACCTTCTACATTGTTGACCAGCAGTGTTGAGGGGTCACAGCCAGACCTACATACCAAACACACCATCAATCAATGACCTACAAGAAGAAAACACAAGGTCTGAGCCACATTACATCAAATTCAGTTATTAATTTGTGGCAAATAAAGAGGCCAAAGATATCTATTAGCAAAGCACAGCTTCAGTTCACTTAATTACAAGCCTCATTAATTTAGGCAACAAAGTCAATTGGAAGTCTGTTTCTTTTAATAATGGTGTTGAGGAAACATTTTTACAGTTTCATCTCTCTCCCAGAAAACTAAAGATGACACTGGCTGGCTTCATCCAGCTAATAGGAAACATTTCTAGAACGTTCTCTGAAAGTTTTTAAAAAATGTTCTTGCAGCAACGTTAGTAGAACTTTTTCATGTTATATATCTTTAGCAAAATGTTATTTTTAAAGTATTAGTGGAACGTTTTAAAAATGTTACAAAAGTAAAATAATTTTAAATAACGTTCGTATGACCAGACAATGGTCGTTAATGCAACGACAAAAAAACTGGGCATTTTAAAACAAATGTGTAATAAAAAAATGTTTCTGTTACTAATCAAACCGTTAGGGAAACATTCTTACAACCTCAGATTGTTAGCTGGGATGTTGTTACTGTAGGTTTTCCTCCATCACGACAATAGAGGGGAAATAAACAGCAGTCTAATAATCAACAACAGCGAACACAATGATGCTTAAGGGTGATATTCATTGCAGTAATGGATAGAAAATACAAGCTCTGCTCCATTAGCTGCTGTATGACAATGAACTGTGACCCGTAGGACAGTTAAGCGTTAACACAGATATAACCTGCTCGGAACTGAAGCCTATCATTTGTGCACATAATTTAGTTTTCAAATCAATGGTTTATTATTGATCCTGTCACCTCTCTGAGCAATCACGATAGCTTCCTTTATTGTTGCAAAAACACCTTCCTCCTTCCTATTGTGTTAATTTGATCACCGAGTATCCGTGGAAACGATCCGTCTGTCTCACACTGCAAAGTGCTCATATCTTATGTTGCATTTTCTGTTATTGTTTGAAATGCAACACGGTCCGGATCCATCCGGAAATGTATCTAATGGCCACTTTGCGCAATTAAATTTGTAGGTGCAACACGAATACTCATCGCGTCTAACTGTTATTGACTTCTGGTAAGATGTTTTCCACAGCCACAGAGATCGTTCATGCAAAGTCATGATGAACTGTACAGTGTGTGTGTGTGTGTGTGTGTGTGTGTCTGAATAAGCGAACACTGCTTAAGATTGTCAGATTAATGAAGTTCATCGTTCCTTTTAATTTAGCGAAGCCATACATCAGGATCAGTAAAACATCAGGGGCTGCGTGGGGGGAAACAGCTTGATCCATTCAAATGTGTGTGTGTGATATCAGTATTCATAGGTTGTGGTCAGAGCTGGAGTGAGCTCATCATTGGCATGAATCATGCTGTATCTATGTAAGAATGCGGACTGAATTTGGATTAGCTTGAGTCGATGCTATACATGCCCTTAAATTAAATTAATCTCAAGTGAGCAAGGGGAGATGCCATATTAACACCAGGGCAAAAAATCCACCCATCTCGTGCTAAAGGTTTCACTTCTCCTCCGGTCCTCAGAGCAAACTTCACTAACTCCACCAGATAAAGGTAGAGAGGTTCTCAAAAAATTGATTGTATTCATACGGAAGCAGTTCCCGGACTCATCCTTTCTCCTAAAGCGGGTACTGGCTTGTAGGCAGTGCTTTTGTAGTCTTAAGTTAAAGGCTATTTAAAAAATTACCTCTATTTTAGTATTTTGAGACCATAATGCTAGACATCACCAGAGGTTCAGAAGTAGTTTTCTTATCCACTCCACATTCAGAGAAGCATTTATGTCCAATTGCCTGACCAACAACTCCATTAAATGCGTTACACAGCTTGCCATTAGTTTTTTTTTCTGCATTTGTCACATACGAATGCTGTAAATATACCGTAAATATAAAAATATAGAAAACAATGTTACTGATTTTCTTCCCACATTTTATTTGTACAGAAACAACTACAAGAAAATCATTCCTAGACTATGTTCCCATTAAATTAGAAAGGTGACAAAAAGAATGTTTGGGAAAACTTTGTGGATACAGTCATTATATTTTACAAGTCAGACAGAAATCTGATCCTATTTAAATTATGTTAAATAGTTATATTGAGTTATAGTTATAACCTTGGCTATACAACCATTTATTTTTACACAATAGTGTTATCACAACATAAACAGTAATTTACTTCTTAGGTGTCAGCTAGGCCAGAGAGAAACCCCTCCAACCAGGATAACTAGTCTTCCTCTTTGGAGTTAAAGACTTGCGGGTAATGGGTGTCACATATTTCGTTTTACCCTTCATGCTAGCAGCTGAAATATTTAACAGAGGAAAGCTGGGTCATATAAGCAATGGGGGTTTGAGCCTCCGGAGTGATTTGGAGTCTGTCACAGTGGGGTTTTCTGATTGGCAGGGTCACAACTTGTTTAAATTGTTCAACCCCGTGTCTTCAAGCTGTTGCTCCATCCGTATCAGCGGCAGTAAAACCAATCAGACATTTTTCTAGTTATAGTTCAGTCTGGTTTACTTTCACAGTGAAGAGAAACTGACAGCTGTCATAGTATAAAATGTTACACTTTATATAACAGAATCTGAAATGATGCAATAGTACAGATAAAATCTGGGAGATTCAATTTGTAAATATATTAAAGTTCTGAATCAATGCTTTCCTTTAAGCCCTTGCCTTCATATGATAAGCTCATCAGAAAGACAGAGGTGGGTGCTTCTTGTTACCACCTTAATATATTTCTCATTGGTGTGAATCAAATGATACAAGAATGTAAACAAACCATAAATCTACGTGGGTAAATTGCGTTGAGGTAAATTGCGTGCAGTCACAAAATGCCAAACCGCATTATTCTGCTTTGATTTTCTGTTGTCATCTTTGTTTTCCAATAAACATAAAAACCCCATAATCTTTTCAGGCATTTGTACAAATTTGAGTGGATTTAATTTTGAAAGGACTGTGTGGCTTTACTTTTTATTTTCCTTCTATCTGATGTTAGACTGGCTTCTCAGGTGCACATCTCTGGCGCAACGACATCAATTTTTACTACAATAATGTTTTAATTTTACACATCAGTAATTACTGGATGCTGGTTTTGTTGAGCACAAAACAGCAGTGATAAAAATGTCAAGCTGAAACTGTCGGTCACATATTTCTGGAGTGTTGCAAAGCCTGTTTAGTTCTTTATATCTTATTTTCATTTAGATGAAGTGCATTTGTAAAGATTGTTCTAAATCAGAGTGTCTTTGCATATTTCAAATTCAAACACATTTATTGTTGATTGAATTTGAGGGCCAGGTACAGTACCGTGATTGCTTTATTGTTTATGAACAGTAAATAAAATCACTGAGTAAAATAACTAACTAATATCACACTCACATTCATGTTGTTGTACTAAACAACAGCAGAAATGCAAGTGTGATATTGGCTTTATAATTCGCGCACACACACACACACACCTAATTATTTATTGTATGGGTGAATAAAATGTCTTATTCTTTTAATGAATGTCTGTTAAAAATCCTCCAAAAGTAGTAACAGAACGCCAGACAACAGAACATAAAAACTCGAAATGTGTTTCTGGGTCAGAGTGACTGAGTCACAGAGTCACGTTTAGCTCATCGATGATATCAGTCTGTGAGCGAGTGTGTTGTTCAATAACTCTTGCTGTGCCGGTCACACGTCAGGACGTTCCATTTAATGAACATCTACAATCGGAGCTCATTCCTGGTGGCCCAGTTGTTTAATAGCTGTGACAAAAGAACAGAATAAAATGACACATGCCAGGACCCAAAGATCCGTGCAACTTGACGTGGGTGACCTGGGTTTAATGTGATAAGAACAGAGATCGATGGACGTAGAGTCAAACTGTTGCCACATACAGAACAAATGACTAGACGCCAAATATAACCTAGGACACTTCAATAAAAAGCCACTCGCAGGGGTTACTGTGTCCTAAAACTTGAGGGATCGAGAGAGTCGGTGTCCCTGTTTTGTCCCAGTATGTGGTAGAAGGAGGTAAGGTCTCTATCAGCAGTCACAGAATCAGGGTTACATACAGAGTCACACCGCTGTGCTTGAGCCCTAGCGTGAGGCCTTTGACATTCACAATAAAGAGAGGTCTTAGCAAACCGGTTATCTCTGAGACCAGTGACAGCCCTCCAACAGTTTGGTCCAGGGGGTAAAGAGAGAGAGCGCAGAGTCCAGCTGTTGGCATTCTGCTGCGGATCCTGTAAGAAAAGTGGATTGTCACTCTTGGGGGTGAAGGCTTTGAGGAGGTCTCCAAATTGACTCTCCACTTACAGTGAAAACGGGCTTATTTTTTGATCCCATCAAACTGTGCAGCTGTATGCAGAAGTATCTCAAGTTTCATGTATCAACACTGCTTGTCATTTGTCAGGGAATGTTTTCAGAATGTTGGCTTATGTTAAGTCTGTAACTTTATAATATGTTCCACTAACTACTTACGGAAAACGTGTCTTTATATACATATTTTTACATATTATATACTGTGTGTATATATATATATATATATATATATATATATATAAAGTTACAGACTTAAATAAAGGTCTAAAACACTGGATTGTTAATAATCTTAATTGTTAAACTAAATTGTTAAACTTAACAAATAAACTTAATTGTTACTTAATGGAAACATTAGGAAAACATTCTTACAACCTTAAACTGTTAGCCGAGTAGATTGGACTGAGACTCTTGAGGAAAAGGCTTTCAGGAGGTCTTCAAATTTACTCTCCACTCTTGAGAGTGAAAGTGTTTTAATTCTTATGCATCACTACTGCATGTCACTTTGTGACAGGAGAACAACTGCTTTCCACTGCCTGCTCTCCTTGTTGGATCACTAATGCGGTCATGCAGTTCAATCACAGACTAAATGAATGTCTAGTGCCTTGAAACCTTTCACTATCCTCACATGACCACAAGTGGCCACTCCAAATGGCCTCTGTATTATTTCTTCATCTTGGTGTAATTGTAGCGGTACTTAAAACCCATATTGTGGGGCAAATAAAACGTCTGTCAGGGTGGGGTGAAGGGAGGGGTGGGTAATTGCCCCTCAGTAATTTGTCTACTATTAAAAAAGTTCTCCATGTTGCCTTTGAAGTTGCTGTTAAGATGAGAGAGACCCACGTTTTCTGTATTAGGAGCTGCTGTGACTGTGGCACAATTACATCCATCTGTCACGCTACATCAAACAGCTCTTGGCTTTTGAATTATGAAGATAATTAATGAAATGCGTTTGTCAGAGCACAGTGCACCTTCAGGCTCCTTGTTTTCATATACGAGACCCTTACAGGGCCACAGAAGGTTATTTATGCTTTATAAGATTGATTCCCCAATGCTCGTATATAGCTAACTGGACCTCTACTTAAGGACTAGGAGTATGTACTGTGGATATAAAGTCATTTAAAAGGGGTAAAATACTGGAAAACAAAGACGTGGTGGAAGGTAAGAAAAAGAACACATTTATTCTCCTGCTAAAGTGATCGATGCGACTGAAAGCCCTGCAGCTAACCGCGATTTGTCTGGACTCAGCTTTGTGTTTGAACCCTTCGCATGGTAGTGAAACCATTGTTGTGATGCTGGGAGGGTTGAGTGCCATTCAGAATTGACGCTAAAAATGCCATTCAAATTCAATTCTTGAATCCAATTTGAAATGAATCAATTACATTTAGAATTACTGAAATGGATTAAGATAAAAAAAACTGTAGTTATGTATCAACTAGAATAAAAAACAGCTAGTCTTTCCAAAAAGAAAAGCTACTGACCTAGTTCAAAAATATATTTTTTTCCTTTAGAAGACCTTCCACGAGTTCTCTCTCAGCTCCTCTGTGCTGTGATGCAGTGGGGATCTCTGTAGGGCCTGTGGCAGGACGAGAGGAACCTGGGGTTCCCTGCTGTGTTCTGTGTCACTCTGTTGGACAGATGATAATGTCAGCAGTGTCAGGATTAATCTGGCTCTGGTATAGGCAGAGATTACACCAGTTCATGAAAGTGGGACAAATGTAGTACCAACACGGCCTCTTATAGGTCACATCACTAATACCCCCAACAGTGCCGTCTAGCAGGTCCTGTAATCTACAGGCATCACATTTCCAAATAAACCACTACCAGCAGTATCATATTTCTATCTATATCATCTGCACCACCAGAATTTATTACATCCATCTCTGCACCTGGAACTTCAGACACCAGCGTTTCCACATATTAGCACATATTCTGCTAGATTGGAAATCCAGGGTCTTTCTTTGTTAACACAAATCTTTTGAGCCAAAAAAGTAATTAGAACCTGCATGAAATATTTTTGTGAAAAAACATGTTTCAAAAAATGTTTTAAAAAGTTAATTTTCTAACAGTATAAGGCCAGTGTAAAGTCTAGGCACTGTACTGTGCATTATGGCTGATTTTAAAGTATATATGCATTTACTGATGATATTTTTACAGTATGCTGGGTGAGTTTCACTAGTAAAGCCAAACAAAGCCATCATAACGCATTTCGCAACCTTGCAAAGCTCCAATAATAATGGTAAAACTAGGTCAGGTTCAATATGGTAAGTAAACATAACTGAGGATTTAAAAGCCATCCCCCAGCTAACAGTGAACGTTCTCAGAATGCTGGCTAGCGTTTCCTTAACATTCTAGTAGAACATTTCTTTAACATTATATATTGTATCAAAAACAAGTAGTTAGTGGAACGTTTCTTTAACATTACAGAATTAAAAAATGCTTCAATAAAATTCTTATATCCACGCAATAACGTTAATATATCGTTAATATATTATAATGTTTTTGTTCCCTAATGGAAATGTTGCAGAAACGTTCTTATAACTGTTAGCTGGGCCACATGCTTCATACATCAGATCACAATCAGACATGCACATCATAACATGCATGTTTCGCAGGCCGATGTGACAGACACACATTGTTAATTTCTCTCTCTAATTCTCTTTGCTTTGCTTCTGTGTCTGGTGGAGAGAGATAGACAATCAGGAGACATTTATCAGGTAGTTTTCATAACTACTGTATTTCTTCTTTCTGTGCCTGTGTAAACAAATGGGTAATTTTTATGCAAGGCAAAGAGAAACACCAATTATCTAGCGCCTATTGAAGATAACACTGTCTATTCGCAACTCCATTAACTAGACTTGGAACTTTCATAAAAAACATCGTCTTTCATCCAGATTACCAGCGTGTTCCTAATGCCACAAGCCACCTGCAAATTTACTGAGATATATAATTAATGCCGGGACACTTACACAATACAATACGCCGTACTGCTTAATTGAAAACTTATTGAAAAAAGTTTCATGCTAATGGACAAAAGTTGCAGAAGAAACCGTATTTTCCTCGTACTCTTTTCTTCAACTTTATGAGCCTAAAGAATTGGTGTGACAGATGTACAGTACATGCATAATTGGCTGCAGAGCTGCAAAGTTCCTTGGACATATTAAACCATTTTCATTCTCAGACATCTCGAGACCAGAATGTTTAAATTGGCTGTCAAATTTGTCAGCAATATAGAAGAAAAGCGTTCGTGGTTTACCTGTGCTATTCTATGATCCCGAAGTTCTGTTCAAAATAATCTCTTCAAAAAACTGCCAACATGTGTGATATATATTCAGGTCCCCGTGACACTTTTTACCTAAAACGACATGCTATAAATAAAAATGAGGTCAAAGACAATAACACAGGCTACAGCAATAAAAGCCAGAATTTAATCTGGCGGTTGTGCAGGGGCACAAATACTAACAGCTACGAAACTGCCATTCAGTGATACTAACATAATACCAATCAATTGTTTTTGTTTGTTATTTTGGCTAGATTACTTTTACTGATTCACTGTAATCATATAAACATTAATTTATAGAACACGTTTTAAATTATAGTGCAATTGCAATGAAAACACTGCAATTTAAATTAAAAAAAAAAAATTGTAAAAAACAAACCATGCAATTAATAAATACTACATACACCACAGTATCTATAAACAAACATATGTACTAAAGTCCTAGTACATATGAGTCCTAAAAGTGCAGGGCA